>JAIPRL010005672.1:0-30930 GCA_025469235.1 Pemphigus obesinymphae
AATAATAATACACCTTAACAACTCATTTTTAATTTATGTAAATATAATATAAAATATATAATATAATGTGTCATTTTAAAATATACCTAATAATGTTATAAAAGTAATAAAATTACTATAAATAATATAATATATTATATTTATAATAATAATAATATATATAAATAAATTACATATATTACATTTTTTATGATTAAATGAATATTTGAACCGTCCCCCTGGAATTTAAACTAAAGGGGACGCCAAACTTAAGCTAAGCAAAGAAGGGGGACGCCGTCCCCTTCCGTCCCCCCTCATCACTTTAACCACTGAGCATCCTATAAAATATTGAACAAATTATAAGATATATAAAATATATTATATAATATAAAATATGTTTACAGATATTTAAAATTTCGAACTTAAAAAACAATTACAATTCCGAGAATCGAGATTGAAAAATGTTCTTAAGAAAAAAATTTAAATAACACCAGGTTTGATCTTATGTGGGAAGAAGTAATTGAAAACTTGATAAAATTAGACTTAATTGTATTAAAATTAAAAATGCCAAAGAAGCACTTCGCACATCGGGTAGGATATAGGTGGAGGATGTTGGTCAATCACCCCTTCGGTCTTCATGTATTATTATTATTTTAGATTTAAAAGTAATCATTGCATTTGATAAATACGTTCCTAAGAGGTGTAATTTTCATTTTTGGGGGAAAATCAAATAATGACCTCTCTAAAGTATATACTATTTATTATATTATTATATATTTTTATTATTTTATTATTGTTATTATTATTATTATTATATTAACTAATTATTTGTTATCAAAATAGCAATTTTTGAATATGATTTTTAAATATAATATAATACCTAACTGTCGTATCCGGTTTCGCCAAGGATTTAAATTTCTATTTCCCTTTAAATGCAGACAAATAGTATATTAATATTATAATTATATATTAGGTATATTTTATTATTATTATTATTATTATTATTATTGACGTTGAATAAAATTTAAAACCCACTGGACCTCTCATTTTTTGAAAAAAAAAACATTGTGTGTATGTGTGTATGTATGTATGTATGTATGTATGTATGTATGTATGTATGTATGTAGGTATGTATATGTATGTATATATGTATGTATGTATATATGTATGTATGTGACAAACGAAGCACGTTTAAATTTTGCGTACCTACGTATAATAATCAATAGGGCTGATTATTACGGTCATTGAGTCTGTCTCTTTCCACATTCTACTCTTTTTCGTTAGCTTGTGGATATTTAGTCACTTTGTGCAATACTTATATAAACTCGTAGGTATATCAAAATTTGTTTTATATATATATATATATTTTTTTTTTTTGTTATAGACTTGAAATTCTTACCAATTACTTATTTTATTACGATATTTACGTGATAAACATTTTTAAAAATGGATTTTTCCAATTTTGGGCTATATTTGTGTAAATTGTAGGATTTAAGGTCATTCAATTTTTAAATGAACGTTCCGAACACCGAGTATATATTATATATGTCTACCTATAAATATATTATAAATGTCTACATCAATTTTAAGATAAGCAAATGTTACTGGAATGTCCACTCGTTCGAAGTTGATTTTTATTCACTCGACTAAAATTTCACTTGAATCGGCACTGGAATTAGTATTAAATAATGTGTTCACATTTATTTTGAACAAGTAAAAAAAAATTAGTAACTAACTTTAGTGACTCCTCAGCCGTCGTGTAAACGCGGCATCAAGTTCATTAAAATATTTATTATTAATTTAATTTATTTAAAATTAAATTAATTTAATGTAAGTCAATGGAATTAGTATAGGTTAGGTTAGGTTACCTAACTTAATCTAACCTACGGTAGACGTGGTCAACGACGAAGTTTATGGTAATATGGTAACTTTATTAGGTATAAGCTGTATATATACGGATTACGGCTGTATTAATATCAGGAATTGATAACGTTACAGGAATTTATAGCGTTACGGAACGAAGTACATATGTAAAGTTATCAATCCCTGATTAATATAACGTCTGACGGTGGGTTTTTGGTTTGCGCTGAAGATGACAACATATACCTACCCAGTTGTTAAAATACGTATACGCAGATAAACGTGTATAAATAAATAAATAAATAAATAAATATACGAAACCAAACAAAATAATACACAATAATAAACTTAAAACAATATCTAATAGGAATGAAGAAAATAAGAAAATTCAGAAAAATCGTCAACTATATCTAAAAAATTGGGTAAATATTTTGTTGGGAATTGTACTGACGTGGTGTTTTCTGACGATGAAATAGAAACCCTGAGTTAGTATTAAAAATAAGTATCGCATCGTCTAAAATTCCATAAAATTCCAATTGAAGACATAATTTTAGGAACAGAGCAGAGATGGCGATTAAAAATATTGATTTCCGAAATCGGGATACAGTTAGAAAACCGTGTATGACGTCAGTTGATGAATGTGGATGTTCGCCTGCAGAGGACATCGGTGACTGGATAGTGCCGGATTCCATGTTATTAAGCGACATAACGATGGAACGAAATAGAACGGAAATTAAATGTGCTGGGATCGAAATTTGCCGCGAAACATATATCTACGGGGTAGACGTCATATAGTGGTATAGGCATCGAACTGTAAATTAGTTTTGATTATAATATAATATTATTTAGGTACCTATACAAATCATTCAACGATATTCAAATAGTATAATATTGATGAGTGACCGTACGTCCCGTTTAAAACGGGATTGTCCCGTTGTTCCGACAAACTTCCAACGGGTATCGTATTGTTCCATTTTTAAAGTTGGTCCGTTTATTTCACATTTTCTTTTTTTTTTTCAATACCTACCCATTTGATACTGTGAGAAATAGTAAGAAATTGAAAAGTCAAAATTTTTTTTTTCTGCTAGATTTTCATAAAAATTGTAAGTGTATTGATACACCGAAAATAAATCAAATAAAGTTGATGAATTTATTTTGGTAAATTACGTTTCTTTTTACTGCTATTTCTCGATTTTGGGGGGAAATTTACGTAAATTACTTTTTTTTTCGCTTATTAACTTAATTTGTAAATTAAATTATAATGGTGACACAAAGACCATTAGGAGAGGGGAGATGAAAAAAATGTCTCGTTTTTAATTTTTTAAATATGGTCAAGCCCGACGAGAGGGGGTGGGTCAATGGTGATCCCCCAGGCCCATGAATTTTGTAAAATTTCAGGGAGGCGACAAGAATACAGAAATTTAATGCCATAGGCGTAATTTATACGAATCACCTTTCTTTTTGTTTTTATAAATATTTATATAATTAATATAAAGGTCATTCATAAAAATGTTCCCCAAAAATTGAGGGCCTAACTATAGACACCACCAGGCTCGGATTTTCTCTCCACTGTCCTACTTTCTATAGTACAAGATCTTGGCATAATTAAGGATTTAAAATAAAATAATTGCAATTTAAAACTATATGAATTTAAAAAATATATATTATTGAATAACATACTAACATAGGTACTTATAATTGTATATTATATAAATTAATATTAAATATTTACATAAATAAATTAGATTTATCTTTATCTATTTATCGATCCTGATCCTTTCGCCTTATCCTTATGATAATGAATCTCCTGTCTAATTTAGCAAAAACCTCTGTTGGAAGTTCTTCTACAATATCAGTTATTAGAGATGTTGTATCGTTTTTTTAAAAATATTATTTTGAATAACATTAATTATATTATCAATTCTTTGACAAAATGTATAAGTGCCTGATAAACATAGATATTTACATTAAAAATGTAATTTCCATCTTTATACTAAGAAACACTGTTGAATAAAAAATTAGATAGACTGTTATCGATATTTATTTGAAAGTAATCAAAATACAAAAAAAATGTATTTATAATGTCGGTACAAGTAAGTATTTACTGTTCATATTATACTCTTCAAGCTTGTGTAATTATGTAATATAATGAATAATTGTAATAGTATCCATGTTTAAATTACATGGTAAATGGTAATACATAATCATACACTTTTAATAGAAATACGTCTATTTCTTTCAATAATTATAATATCTTATTTTTAATTTTTCTATGACTGATTTCTCATATTATTCTGTAAGAAAAAATTTGACACTCAACCAATTATACGTAGTCCACACAAGAGTATGAATACATTTTTCATGATAATCATTAATGGTATTGTAGTTATTTATAATATAATTAAACATAAAATCTGAACAATCTGTATTCTTTGCAAATTTATCATCGTTTGAAACTTGTGAACTTGTGTAGTTAAGGAATAGTAATTCACTAAAAATCTGTCTTTGAATGAGTAGATGACACATTGACGATCATAAGATTAAATACAATTTTGGGAATTATACATAAAGATACCAATTATAGAAGAGCACCGAGATTTTAAAAAATCCATATGATCGCTCCAAAATATTAAATATAATATAATTAATGTTGTGTCACCGTCATTATCATCTTTCGAATAAAAAAATAATTAATGGAGCGTATAAACAGAAACCATTAAAGATATTCTTCATATATTTGCTTGGATATCGTCTTGATAATTATTCTATTTCCATAAATTTTTTCAAAATCATACATAAATAGGTTTTAAAATATCCTTCGTCGATTAAATGTATACTGTATACACCATTAGTAAATATGTCGTATTCAGAATTTTTGTTTCGTTATGAGTATCAGATTTCCACATTTAACTGGAATTTATCATGTATATGCTAGGTTATATGGCAATCGTCAACGTTATCCTACAAGGACTAAGAAGGTTACTAGCAAGACTTAAGAGTGTTAAGGTATGACAGAAAACCTAAAGGTCGAATTATAATATTTTGAATAGATCAACAATAAACTATTTTTCTTAGTAGATAACGCAACTAGGCGGTCTAAGAGACCTCTAAAAAAATATTTTTGTATACTTTACATATATTATTAATTTTATTTATGCCAGTTGAGTCACAAGAAATATTTGTTAAATTTATTGGGTCGAGTGCACACTAAGGTTGAGAACCGCTGTGTTAAATGACATCATACTGTGAATTGTTTATGTTGTATTTATATTTAGCCCAATCTAAGTTCCAAATCCCTGTAGAAATATCAGCTTGTTCCTGAAAACCATACAGCATTAACATATAACATAATATATATGTGATAACATACAAAAATCTAAAATGCTTGTCTAAATGTGGGTACACGTTTGAGCATTTTGGCGTAACGTAACGTATCGTAACGTAACGTAATGTTCAGATGTGTACGTTGTTCGGGGTGCTCGGTTCGCGATGAGGTCGATCCATTTGTCCATGGATTGTCAGTTTTTTGACGAACATTAAAATTACTAAAATATTTTGGTCACCGATTTCTGGTTAAAACTAGTCAACACGTAATTATAAGTTTACTGTATTTTAACATTTTAATGAATTCCAAAATATATTTTATTATTAGGTAGGTACCTATGACTATTTTTCTATCGGAAATAAAAAAATAAGTACCTACCTATATTCATAATTTATTATGGGTAGTGTTATTTTACTTATAATATTTATAATAATAAAAAATTATTGTAATTTACTCATAAACAAAATAAAGACTAAAACAAGTTTAAAATTCTATAGATACCTATGTACTTAGGTCCCTCTAAATTTATTGGCAGTTATGCTCAAGTAATTCCCAATGTAGGTACCTACCGTCGGTTCAATAATAATACAAAAAAAGGGTCCCTCCATATTATTTACCTATTACCCACCAATCTATCGATAAAATATTCGTTAATTTTGCTTTATTTTATATTACTATAAAATAATAAAAATGAATATTTGAATATAATATTCATTAATATATTTTAATTATGATATTTAATTTTAGTCAAGTAAATAATTTTTATACTATAGTCGTGGGATTTCGTGGCCGAGTGAGCTAGCGCGTATCGAGTGAATTCAAAAGTACCGTTGTTCGAATCCAAGACGTGTACTGCTGTATTTTTTTCATTTCTTTTTTCAAATATAATTTATTTTTATTTTCTATAATATAATGCATCAAAATGAATGTAGCACTAGCAACTTTTAAATTAGGCATTTTGATTTTACACGTGCGTACATTCACTCGGACGTTCGTTGAAAACCTGTTGGATAAACAATATAAACAATTCGGAATTGTGCTCGTGCTTTCTAGTGTGTACCGTTGTAAAATAACGTCGTAACGTAACACAAACATAATCATTCCTTTGGTGTTCGTCAAAAATCCAATAACCCGTATAGCACCGACCGCGTCGCGAACCGAGCACCAACGAATGACGTACACATCTGAGCATTATGTTACGTTACGTTACGTTACATTACGCCGAAATTCTCAAGTGTGTACCCGGCTTAACTGAAACCTGGACCGAAACTATTATTTAATTATTTTAATAGAACGGGAACGGGAAAAAAGTTAAGATTCCTACTCCTGAATTAAACGTTGGTCAAAATGGTAAAAAGTTAAATATTTCCACATATTGTCAACCAGCGTTATTTTTATATGAATATTTTATTCGTCTTATCTCTGATTGGTTAAAGCGATCGAGCTACATACTAAAGCCTCTAACAGCAATGCTTCTTTAGTGTGAATAACTTTTCGAGATCTAATATTGCTACGTGTATATCCATTTTCGGTTGCAAATGTAATCGGGAAGATATTTTAAGGTCATTTTTCGATTTTTTCCGAACTCCACTCAAAATTATTGTTTTATCAAAAAATTTTAAATATATTTATTAACAGACTTATCATTGATTTAAAATTTAATAAATCCACCTCCAATATTCTACCCATTTAGCAAAATTTAAATATTTTAATTGATCTTTTCATAATATCTATTAGATTGAATTTATAAAGCCCAATCTAATAACTCTTTCTTGTCTCCTAGTTCCTACTTAAAATCTTCTTCTTCTCTTTCACCCTGTCTCCCAACTATTTAGGGTCGACCACTCTGGTCCTTAACTTTCACAAAACTCGATTTCTCGCATTCTCTTCACTTACCTCTTATTGGTCTTCCTCTTTATCTCTTTTCTTCAATATAAATTCCCTTTACTACTGTACTGCCTCTGTCTCTTCTCTTCTTAAAACATTCCCTAGCCATGCTATTGCCCTAGCTATTCTCCCTCATTGTGTTCACTATGGAGCTCTTCAACTCTTCACTTCTTATTATGTCCTCTCTAGTCATTCCATTCATCCATCTTAACATTCTCATATCTGCCACACTCATACTTGGTTTTTATCTTCCTATCCACTACCCAACACTCTGACCCGTACATTATTAAAGGCCTCAATACTATCTTGTAAAATTTACCTCTTAACCAAATTGGAATTCTCCTGTCACATGAAATACCAGTCGTTTCTCTCTACTTCATCCACCCACACTTAATCCTTTATTTCATATATTCCTTAAAACCACCATTTTTTTGTAGAACAGATTCTATATATATATAAATCTCTCAACCTCACCTACTAAATTCCCACTCAACTTCATTACTCGCCTTTCTTCGATCTGTGTTCTCTTTCATCAAAAGCATACGATTTTACCCATACTAATCCTTAATCCTTTCTCTCGGAAACTTCTCTCCACTCTTCTAGTCTACTGTTCACTTTCTCAAGACTCTCACCAACCAATACTTATATAAAATATGCAATCAATATGCACCATTGTACCTCACACTATATTATTCCAAGAACTTTATCATTCGCCTTCTCTAGGTTAACAAACACCATACATAACTTCCTCTTTTTACTTTCTTGCACTTCTCTACTATCTGTTTAATACAAAATATTGGCTCCATTATTAACCTCCCAGGCATAAACTTAAACTGATTTATAATAACAATTGTTTTATTGCATAATTTTTTACAAACTAGTCTCTTATCTATTACCTTTTCCCAGATTTTCATACTGTGAATCATAAGTTTTATCCCACTATGATTCCCATATTCCTGTACATCTTTTTTACTCTTAAATATTGGTATCATACAACTCTTCCTTCACGCCTCAGGAATTTTCCCTTCAACTAGTATTTTATTAAGTAACTTTGTCAGCCACCCAATACCTAAACTCCTTAATGTTTTCTATACTTCTACTGATACACCATTAATTCGGTCCCACCACTTTCTTAATTTTATTTTTCTAACCGTACTCCACACTTCTTATTAAATCCACTATACCCAAATTCCATCAAACTCGATCTCCTGCCACTTTTACACTTTTACACTTATTTTCCCTTCTTTTGTTACTAATCTTTTATATACAACTCATCATATTTCTCTAATTTAGCTTTACCTACCATAATATAACAAATTATACATTCCTTGTTTCACTGAGGAAAGGAATAGATTTGAAAATCTATAGTACTTATTTATATCTAATTCCTATATTATATGTATATATAAGTTATATAACATTTTAATAATTAAATGAAACACATTTTTTTTCCAAATTCTAATAGTTCTTTAAAGGTATCAATTTTGGTTATATCAGTGTACTCTAACCCAGTGGTCTTAAACTCAAATTACCAACAGGTCAAATATTTATACGTCAAAGGTCGTGGGCAAGAAATGTTTGTAGAACTTTTTATCTTATTTCTTTTTACTCATATTAATTTAATAACTCATAAAGTTTCCAACATTTTTTTATGAAATACATATTTTTTTGCGTGCCACATCGAAAGGGTTCATGGGCCATGTATTTGAGACCACTGCTACAATCTAAAATATTCATACTCGTCTGTGGTCAAATTGTCAATAATTCTTGGACTTTTTTTCAAAACCTACAATAAATTCTTATTATGAAACATTAGTAAAAATGTTTTTGAGAATTGAGTATACAACTGTGGTAGTGGTATTTAGTATTGGATTAATAATTAAAATTATTAATATGAAATTAAACTTAAATGTTTATTTATTATTACACGTAATTTTTTAAAAAATTTCAGGCCTCTCGGAATACACCCCTCCCCAGTCTGAGAATTCATAATTTAATGTTTTCAGGAATACGCGGATAGTTTTAAATTCTAAACGAAGGAAAGAGTGAATTATATTATGTATTTTTCTTCGAGCAGAAAGTATGCTTAAAATGTAAGTACATGAATATAAAATTGGAGATTGCAGGACACAATATTCCTACTTAGCTATTTCAAAATTAAATAATTCCCTAAAGTTTTCTAAAAATTTGTAAAAAAAAAAAAATTAGTGAGAAAAAAGAAATAAACTCAAAAACTTTTTTCGAATATAGTTATTTATTAATACTTTATTATAAGTAATATCTTTAATATTATACTCCTTTATGTATATATGCCTATTAAAAATGAAAATATGACTGATATTTGTTTCTAAGTAACGGGCTACTAAAAGTTTACGTTTATTTTTCGTATATAACAACTCATAAATTTGTACTATTTTTATTCATCATATCAAATTTTTATATCTAGTATAACCAAATCAATTAAAATGAATATAAAAATTGTAGGGTGCATATCTTCTAAGCATTTCCACATAAGTAAATTTATAATGTTTGTAAGTTTCTCCTCGATATTTTAAGCTGAATCATAATAAAATAATTATTGAATCATATAGAATTTGGTGAAACATCGTCCCGATTTGATTACTAAATATATTGTTAAAGGCATTATGGACATTGAATGGAAAAGATGTTTGTGGAAATTGAATCAAGTAAATGTTGATTAAATGTTCATTCGCTCAACTGATATAATTTAAATTAATTTTGTATGTATAAGAATCTCGGTGGTATGAGACGTCAGACCACAGTAGCGATATTTATCAATAAAAACTATATAGGCACTGATGTGGAATTTCAAGAATATTTAATCGCCAAGTATAAATTTACAATTGATGTGATGTGGACTTTAAATTATAAACAACTTATATCGACTGATATTCAAAATTATTATAACAATAAAAAGGTAAATCGTGACATATACATATAATATAGGTATATATACACACATATCATATAAAAATCCACGTTACATACGTATTATGTAAATATCTAACTGCAAAAGTAAGATAGAAAATTCGGATACTATGCACAATGCTCTGATATAATATTGTAGCATATATATGTATTTAAAACCATATATTAGCCTTTTGCTCACGAAAATATAAACAAAAAAGATTCACTGTAAGAACGAGAAATTCGGGATTTTAGATGACATGAACATGAACTGTATTTATGTAATTATATGTACACCGATCATATTGTATCTATAAGTTTTTATAAAACATAAAAAAATTTCAATAATAATTTGTTAATATTATAATAGTAATATTTATGATACCTATAAAGCGTACAGTATGATTTAATATTTGGGTACCTAATATTTTAAACGAATTTCAATGATAATCATATACCTAAAACAAACTACAATATATAATTTTATTATTCTGTATTATGTATTTTATACAACTATAATAATTACTGTTATAGGAATTAAAAATAGATTTAATACAATTTTAAAATAATGCCAGATACCATTTAACTTGCATATTGCATGTATTGTACTACTGCTTTGACGATATAAATAATTAACGAACAATCATAAATAATTAAATTTTCGACCAGAAGGAGCCGAGTGGAGCCGAGTAGACACCTTTGGTGTTAGCACTCTCGTATGATATCGATAGGAAATCGGCTGTAGATGGTACTCATCTATAGAAAGCATTTTTCAAATTATCCTGTACATTCCTTGGGAAAGAAGAAAATCTTTCTTTTATACGATGTATGCAGTCATATACTGTATACATTACATATACATAATATACAATGTAGACATACTATATGTATATTATACCTACAGACTACCTATTCCATATGGTGTACGACATACATACACCGTATACATATTATACAGTGTATACTGACATTTTAATATTATTATGTGATTTATATTTCGTTATGTATTTTAGCTACTAAAGTGCGATTTTCGAGTTATTGGAACTCAACAAAGTGTGTATCTGACTAAAATAAATTGCGTATTTATTCGGATAATATACTATAATATATACCGAAATAATATTACCTAATACAGGTGTGATGGTAACGTTATACAATTTTCTTTTGTAAAATTTATGCATAGGTTTATCACGCCGAGCTCCGCTCAGAATCGTTATTATCGAAATAAATGATTTATCTTCGCTTTGAAATTTAATATATCCAACACCCACCAGTATCCCAACCAACGAATAAAGTGCTTCCACCCCCTACTGACACCCGACGAGCGAAGTGCACATTTTTATATATTATCTATTTGGAACATTGTGCATAATTCCATATTTTCAACATATTTTTCATACGTCATAATTTAATCGTAACACAGAGAACATTGTGCTGTTATTATTTTATATAATAATATTATAACTATATATACTATAACTATATTTTTTAGTTGACATTTGTACGTATGGGTTTCGACGTAAACAACTGGGATATTGGTCATGTCGTTTTTGCAGTTTAGTATAGTATATAATATTATGATTTAATATTTTTTAGTTATAATAATAATTTATGAATGACTAATATACATTTTTATAAAGTTTAGGAAACCGGAATGATAGATATTATAGATTTGGTATGTGCTACTATAATATGCGGTATACCACGCATTTTCTATACCGATAAGTTTCTATTATGGTATATTAGGTATATACATCATATTAAAAATGTTATATAGGTATTAAATGGAAGTTCAATTAATACAGACAATAATATAATTTAGATTTTATACGTATAATAATACATAATATATAACCTTAAAAAATATATAACTAGTATTAAGTATAAAAGTTATAGGTGTATAAGTTATACCGTCCTTTGCTACCTTCCAACTATATAGTAATAAAGCCTCGTGGTAAGACCATAAATTAGCTTTTGGCTAGTACTCCTCTCATAGGTTTTAAAGTAATTTTAGATTCTGAGCGTAGTGAGGGAGCTAGTGGTTTTACAATGATGTTTATTTTTTTTTTATTATTATGGAATTCTTATACATGTTGAAAATTAGTGAATAATATTTCATCGGGAATATCCATAAATTAGTTACCAATAGTTTATAAAATACCTATGCCAGGTAATCCGCAATTGTATTATGACAACGAGGTATTATTATATTAGATAATATATTATCTTAAAATTTATTAATAAATACTCGTATGCTAAAATCAAAGTTTTCCATAATATGTTCTTGGTATAGGTTTTCCACCTATACCAAGAACAGAGCCGACGAGATGGGGGGGGGGGTCAGTTACATTTATGTAAGAAGTAAATAAAATATGGGGCAAAAGGGGAGGAGGCTGTTGGTCACTCTCAGAAACCACAGGCAGAGCTGTAGCAAGGTCCATTAGCGCCCTTGACGAGAAATTGAGAAATCTCTTTAAAAACGACAAATAAACAAATAAACAAAAAAAAAAAAATGCCATTCTTATACATTCCTCCCGAAAATCAAGGGTCTGGTTACAGCCTTTTCCTGGATTTCCTTTCCACGGCCCTGACCAAGAGACAAGGTTTCTCAACTGAGAAATTCTTGAACCCCAAATGGGTCCGTAGATGGATACTCGGAGATCCGAAAGTAACTGGCTCTAAACGCTTTTGTATTTCAAAACTGTTAAAAATTACATGACAATATATTTTTGAATAAAAATACATAATTTACAATTTTCATAGCCAATATAGTAGCTATAGCTAGGTAATACATATTTATTAAATTATATCACTTTTCAATTTTTCAGGAAGAACAAAAAAGTTTTTAAATATATATTCTTATTTTGATATTTAATTTTAGTTTTTTAAACCTATGGTACTTCTAACATTAAGGAAACCATAAATTATAATTTAGCAGAGCGAGAGAGCTAGAGGTTTTATAATGATGTTTATTTTTTTTTTTCTGTACACAACTTTTCGACCAGAAGACATGAACCAATCTATACATATGACCCCGTTTTCCAATAGGAAATTGTATTTAGTTGATGCTTTAAAGAGGTAATTTTTAGATTTTTTTCAATATTTTTTTAATGCGTAAGAAAAAACTACCAAAAAAATTCTTGAAATTTTCACTGAACATATATACCTATACATATACTATATTTATGTAAAAAAATGTTCAAATATATATTTTTTTTAAATTAGGGCTATTTTTAGATATTAAAGTTTTTGAGGTATTTAAGTCATAAATGGGGTAACTTTGAGAATTAAAACCTGAAATTTAATACAGTGTTAATTGAATGTTTCTTTAGTTATATTTAAAAAATCTTGAAAATCGGTAGTTAAAATAATTTTTTTATAACCATTTTAATGTTTTCAACAAAGTCATAGGTTTTAAAAGCTGAAAATTTAATACAAGATTATACTTCGTCACTCCAACTGTATTGAAGAAATCTAAAAATATAAATAGGTAGGTACCTATAGTAAATTGTTTTTATATTAGCTATTTAAAGTTTTTAAAAAATGTAATACACGATTATAACTACCTACATTACTTTAACTATATTTGAAAAATCGATGAAATAAACAATTATTATATTTTGTGATATTGAAAAAAAAAAAATGACGGTAAAACATAAATATTTTTTTTTTACAATATTGTGTAAACATTGTAAACCAAATGGTAACTTAATTACAACTACAGTCCGAGAACAATATTTTTTTGTAATACGGTTTTCTTAACTAATATGATTATACAACAATAAATAGTGATATCGATTTACTTTAAAATTATTAAATTAAAATACCCTCTTAAAAATCGGATGTATTGCATGTCCTCTTAAGATCAGAAGTTTTTCGTTATACTTTTAAAACTTAGAAAATCAAAAAAATTATCCGTATAAAAGTACGAACTAGAACAAATTTCTTATCAGAAATCTTTGTACCCGAAAACTTTTACTACACTCCTTCTACCTAGAAAAGTGTTATACATAAAAAACATACAAAAAATATCAACGTAAAATCAATATATGTGTAGCATTCCACGCTACGCTCACAATCTAAAAGTTGTTGTTAAATTTGCTTAAAAAATGTATTATTTCGGTAATAAACTAAATATTTAGAAAATTGTACAACTGCAAATATTATAATAGGTGTTGTAACTCAAAAATAATCAAACAAACAAGGTACAATTTTTATTTTTGTGTAATCATGTTTTTTTTCAAACAAATATTAGCGTGATTACACAACAATTAAAAGGGGTACTAAACATGGGGTATTTAGTATCCTTTCCAAACGTATTTAAACATTTTTAAATTGTCAGATTTTAATTTTTCTTATACAATGCCCTTAAAATTGCCAATATTGAACGCCTTAAAAATCTGACATGTGTCGTATTTTTGATATTTTATAATATATTTAATATGTATTTTTATTATAATAAATAAATAATATATATATATATTAATATATATTTTTATTTAAAAAGTATACCAAAATTTTGCAAAACACGTCAACTTAAATTGAATTTTTAATTTTCGTCGAATATAGTAAAGAATAAATATAAATAACTTACACCAGTCCGGCCAAAATAATAATAAAACAAAACAACTAATAAGGAATGGAAGCACTTTGTCTTGCTCATTGGGTAGGATACTGGTAGTGGATAAATTGAATTTGAAAGCAATGATAAATTATTTTTTTCGATAAAACTATTCCTCACTCCTTACTATTACTTTACTACTTCTACCAAAAAAAAAGTATATACATACATAAAAAAATAAAATAAAAAATAATTATTGTAAAACATTCCTCGCTACACTCAGAATCTAAAATACAATATGTTTATTTTTCATATCCTCTATTATTAATTTATTTTATTTCATTAAATAATATTTAATATTTAAGGTGCATATCTTCCCCAGGCATTAGATACTTTACAGTTTTCTGGGTATCAAATTTTTAAGGGTATTATTTAATCAAATTAATATTATTAAAATTTCTATTTGATGATATCATACGTTTTTCACAGCGATCACGGTTGCAGAAAAATATAATCAGACAATAATGTAATAGTTATATAAGCAATAAGAAATTATATTTTGTTTTTCGTATTTATACCTAGAGTACAAAAAAATTATAGTACAAGTTTTTAACCAGGAACGTACACGCAATGTCAGTAAAATAATGTATAGGACTTCGCGCGTGGGGTAGGATATAGGTAGAGGAAGTTGGTCAATCGTCCCTTCAGTCCTTGTATACAGGAAAATATATTATTATTATTTTAGATTTAAAAGTATTGCATTCGATAAATACAATTCTGAGCAGTGTAATTTTTTTTTTTTTTTTGGGGGGGGGAATTAAAAAATCACCTATCTAAAATCAAACTATAGAATTAATTTGCTAATAAAAAAAAGCTCTTTTTGTAATGTACCTATTTTAAATATAATATTATACTAGCCGTCACACCTTGTCATATTTTCCGTTCAAATGCATTATGAAATATGAAAAATTTTATTAATTTTATATATATTTTATTTCATTATTATTTTTGACGTTGAATAAAAATGTGAACCCACTTTGCCCATTCCCCTTTGAATAAAAATAGGTAGTTACACCGTATAAGTGTATGTATCCATCGTATACAAATATATACAATGTACGCATACGGTGTAGTATTTTTTAAATTTAGAAAAAATCGAAAAATGTTATATTCAAAGGACCGTCTAGAATAAGATGACCATACGTCCCGTTTAAAATGGGATTGTCCCTTTTTCAGCATTGCGTCCTGTTGTCCCGACAAACATCCAAGGGGATGCTTATTGTCTCTTTTTAAAGTGGGTCCTGTTTATTTCACGTTTTTTTATTTAAATAGATCCAATTTACTAATGTAAAATAGCGAGAAATTGAATGATCAATATTTTTTTTTACTAGATTTTCATGAAAATTTAAATTGTAGATACACCGAATAAAATCAAAATTAATTTGTCACATTTTTATTATTTGTAGAAAAATAACTTTCTTTTTGTTGTATATTTAACATTTTTTAAAGCAATTTCTCATATTTTTGTGTAAAATTTACACGAATGACCGTTTTTTTGTTAACTTAACACTATACATATTACATAGGTAAATAATTATAATATTATACATGAAAAAAAATTTTGAGAATGCAATTTTATAGCTATTAGACCAACTAGTTCCAGAAACTTGCAAATATTTCAAACAGTTATGTCTCAACAAAACTGAAGGATATTTGAACAGTTCTATCTACAGGGTTGATACTAGTAATGGCTTCCTTCAAGCTGGACGTCAGTAAATTATGTATGCTTTGCAAGGATGGGTATCAACTAGTTAATAAGTTAAAGTTAAGTTGAAAAGTTAACTGTAAAATTTTCAAAATATCTGTGAGTAATACACTAGTTATAACTTTATTTGTTTCAAAAACCAAAGTTTTTTAGACACAAAAGAACCTATTTCTTAAATTATTAAAAGAAAAATACACCAAAAAAAAATGTATCCATCTCATTATTTTAGATATCCATTTTTGAATACAAATAACTCTTATTGCATTATTATGAATATAAAATGTAATTTTTTAATGTTCTATGTATAAAAAAATTAATTTTTTGATTAACCTACTTATATATATTATATTATATATTAGGTTTTAACTTTTAACTTTAACTAATCTTAATTAATTAATTAACTATTATTAATTATTTACCTCTTGATTATTTAGAATAATTTTTTACTTTGCCCATCCTTGATAATTTGTGTGTTCCATTGTTTAATTTATTTTGTAATTATAGGCATAAATAATCGAATTCCATACTTAAAAACAGAAAATTACATAGTCAACCACGACAGAAGAGGAGTGTTATCATTAGCTAGCCGAAATACGTCTTTCAACGGTCCAGAATTTATCATTAGTCTCCAATCAAATTCATGGATGAACAATAAATATGTAGCGTTCGGGTAAATAAAATAAAATACAACATGCTGCACAAGTACGAGAAATATATCATATAATAACAATGCATTTTTAGTCACGCGGTCGAGGGTGAAAAAACTCTGAAAATGATTGAAAAATTGTCAAATATATTTAATACCTTCAAACAAATGCAGATACGTATAAATTCATGTGATGTATTACTGAACTGCGCTGATCGGCCAACGGATAAAACGGAATTGTTGGAAACATTTTTACGTTCTACTGTCAGCAAAAGCGTATCCAAAGCCATGTACATACACTTGTACGGAAAACCCGAACTGTTACATTTTCCTATTGTCACAGATTTTCAGTACATGAAATTGATCGTTAGGGCCATAATGAAGAAGGTTTTACTAAAAATAGAAAACCTTCCTTTGACCACTGCATCCACGTATGATTCTGATTCGAAATCCATACCTAGCATTCGAACTGACTGGGATGAAATGGAAGATGAATGTATACTAACGAATTTAAGGCCATATTCTAATGTGGATATAAACAATGATACTGATGGAATTGTAAGTTTAATTCCCGGGCTTAGTGGAAAATTGTTGGTAAAATCAAAACGCGCAAACTCCAGTAAAATACCAACCAGCACATACGGCGTTCAATTGCCAACAAACCATAAAGATTACTGGAGGCTTAAAAATATTTATGAAAGTATTACTAAATAATGATTTTTAACGATTAACATTAAAAATGAAATATTTCAATGAATTAATTCATACCAATAAATAAATACCATTGATTATATTATGTAATATAATATATTATGATAATACGCGTAGACTCAAACGTTAATTGTAAAATACCAATTTATAGTCACGAAAAAAAGACCAAGTCAGTAGGAGGGAGAAGTACTTCGCTCGCTAGTGGAGGTGGATAGATTGCATTTGGAAGCAATGATTAATAATTTATTTCTTTAAAACGATTTTGAACAGAGCTTCGGTATAATAATAAATGATATTTTAAAAAATGACCCTTTAAATAGGTAATACCTGCAATTAAAAAAAAAAAATCCGTTTCCATAACAACTATTTATTTGTTATATTGTTATTTCCCCTGCATTTATAAAATATTGTAAAGTCGTTTTTCTTTACGCTATACCCGCTATTTGATGCCGAAAATCTAAATTAAAAATCGTTGTGGACGAGAACGGGCCAGATGACTAATATATTATAATACCGATTCGTTTGATGTGTCGTAATGACGATCACGTTAATATAAATATACTAAGTATTTCAATACAACAAAATTACGATAAATCCAACTTCACGTGACAGCGGTGCGTCTTGAACTCACCCACGTGGATAGTGCGTCCCGGGAACGTGGAAATGACACCGCTGTTACAGCAAAACAATGCGATTGTCCACGATTTAAAGCACCCGTCAGCGAGTGTGACGGAACTTTTAAAAGCCGTTGGCCACCGCACACTATATAAAATACTAACAAAATAATATTGTATGTTAACCGTATTTATGGGCTAAACAGTCTTCTACTGTAACCTTGGCAAATGAACTTGCTCGCGAGTATATTCAGAAACGACAAAATTATAAACAAACCAAGCTGACTGATTTTTTTTAAATTAGTAATTACATTTATATTTTATATTACATTTATAACAACATTATAATTTAATTTAACATATCGCGAATGATTTTATTTTACACATTTATACTTTATGAATTTCAAAAATTTACCCCCTCTGAAGTCTAAATAACGGACACCTCCGAATAGCGGACAAAATTTTGGTGACCATAGGTGTCCGCTATACAGTGGTTTCTCACTGTATTTATAATATTCTGGGGAGGTGATTTTTTGCCCCAACGTCTGCGAAACGAGAAAGATATTACGTACGTAGACCAAATTATCAGCGGCGAGTTCCTGGACGGGGGGTGGCGTGGACGAACTATTCAAATAATCATCGTTGGACAATAAATTCCCATTTGTGCTGATAACGTTTTTGAAGTGTTATTTATTTAGATAAATGGCGCGAACACCCGAATTTACCTACTCCATCTCATAAACTTATAATATATTATAAGTCTATGTTCCATCTATAACCATTGATTAATTATGGTAATTATTATCAAGTGGCGTCCAGACCAGGGGGTCGATTCCGCTAATGCGTGATCGTCGTGTTGGGCGTAGTTGGCATGAATACAATATTTGGCGTTATCAGCGTAATCGACGTTATCATTTTGGCTATTCTTCTAAAAAGTCGTTATTGTGTTTAAAATTGAAATGTTTATATCATGATGTACATCGGTTTCATCTATTCTGTGGTTTAGGTTTATAATTTTATATGCTTATAAGTGTTACTGTTTTATATGTTTCATCTCTTTTCTATAATTATTTATTTATTTAGACATGTAAGTGTTGTATAATAATAAATAAAATGATGAATACCTATGTAAGATTTAAATATAATATCTACTAAATTAAAAATTGTATTTAAATAGTTCTAGGAACAAAAGGAATTGATCACCTCATTTTCAAATGATCATGAGGGAAAATAGTGATTTTTAATGATAAATAACACGACTAAAAAATAAAATTAAAATAAACGCCTCGATCGATCCCTAGAAGACAAACTGATAAATTCAAAACAGTTTTCAGAATTAAAATGCGACTTTTTAAAATCCCGCAGTTTTGTCACGCTTTTAGGTCAATTTTTCGTTGGTATTGTAGCCTATTAATTGTGTAGAGTAAAAATATAAATTGTATATGCCTAAGGATTAAACTTTGACGAAATGCACACTATAGTTTTACAAACACACAAACTAATAACTACAGAATATTCTGTGTAATTATAAATGATAAGAATAAAACACTAATCGATAAAATAATTATTACAATTAGGCCATATCACGCCAAATACGCTTAAAACGACAGGATTTTCTTATCGTTTCCAGCATAATTATTTGAAACTCATTGCGACGCATCTGCTAAACACGCAGTAATGGAATTAGCAATACGCGTTACATTCGTTCCAGTAATTCCGCCAGTTACGCCCAACACGACGATCAAGCATTGGTAGAATCGACCCCCAGACGCGTCTGACGCTTTGGACGCAACACACCCCTATTTCGACTGTTGAACCACTTGGTAACTTGTGGTATACCATTATGGTTAACCTTGTCTACCGATATATAAACTTGGATACCACAAAGTTGAACAATTCTCAACTTTTGCCCCGTGTGGTTATCGGGTTATGTTATCAGTTATCAAAAAGTCCAATTATTATGATAAAAATTTTTGTTATCTATATCAGAATCAATAATGCACAATATATATATATATATAATCAATATAGCACAATGCACGTGAAATTTAATTTTATATAAAAACAAACATTTGAAATTTTTGGAAACGGAGAATATCAATTATACAGGTTGTCCAATTTATAAAAATTGTTAGGTTGGTGTTTAACTGAAATGGTTAATAAGCTACGGTTGTTATGGTATCTTGTAATGATATGATACTTCATACATTTGATATCATATGCACGGACTGTACACGGTACACGGTGAGCGTGGAATACCGCCTTAACTGTGGCTACCAATATATAAACTTGGATACCACAAAGTTGAAAAATTCTCAACTTTGTCCCGTGTGGTTATCGTGTTGTGTTATCAGTTCTCAAAAAGTCCAATTATGATAAGAATTTTTGTTACCTATATTAGAATCTTATTATTTAATAACATAATATTATTATAAATTAATTAGTACTTGTATATGGTACTTATTTTATTAGTATAGTACCTAGTTTTAGTAGATAATTTATGAAAATGTTTAGTTGGTGTTTAACTGAAATGCTTAATAAACTATGGTTACTATAGTCGATACCTTGTTTAATTAATGATAATTAAATAATACACAGCCACGGATAATACACAATATATATATATATAGATAATAGACATGTACATAATATATATTTTATAATATATTACAATAATAAAATCTTAATATATTACTTAGATTATTTTATTAAGATTATTGTAATACTTTTATTACAATAGGTACTTCTTGAATATTATAATTTCTGAGTTTATGGAAATAGTATTGTCGTATTATTATAATAGATAGGTAGTTTGTACGTACTATATAGGTACTAAACGCATAATAATTTAGTATTTATGTATGGGTAATTATTTAGTTACGTTGAAATTGAACAATTTTTATATTAAATTTTGTTAAACGATTTACAAATTTGAATAGTTTTGAATCGTTTTAATTTAACCAGACTAATAAATATGTATATTATAGATGCCAGATGGTATAATATTGTTAATATGTGTTCAATTATTTAATATGGGCAATGGGCATATAATATATAAATTTCTTATTATTTTTTAAACATTTATTTATAATTTATATTTGATATGATATACCTACTTCGATTTTGGGTGTGAAAATTTATTTTTAAATAGTGCAACAGTCTTCTAAGATTGCGTTTCGTATTTACAAATTGCAATTCGTTATAACTTACATTCAATATATAAGTATTTTTGTTATTAATTCTTAATTTATAATAAGTGTAATATGTAATAATATATTGAAATATTGATTTTTTTATGCATTATAGAGTTTTTTGTTAGTTATAATTTGTTCAATGTATTTGTACTCTATACGAGTATGATAGAGAAATATATGTGTATGTATATTGTTATATATTTCGTTGTAATATGATATTGTAGGAATTATATTTGTAAACGACAATTAATTAATTTGAATTATTTTTTAATAATAAATTATATTAATTCATAATACATTTATTTGAATTGTTTATTATAATATAAAATGTATTTTTTATCGAAGTGTAATGTATCTTTTTTTTTTATATGTGAGGTGAATTGTAAAGTTATATAATAATGCATTTTATTAAAATATGCAAATATTGTATGAATATTATTACTTTAGTTGTATGACGTGTTAATGAAGTGTTTGCGCCATTAACGCAAATTTTAATTAGTAAATATCGGTGGCGTCAGTGCGCGATAAACCGGGCCGGCAATTAATCGACTCCGTCCATTCCTCTCCTGTTCCTTATTTATTTGAATCATTATACTGTTGTGTAATTATTATTGTTGTTATCTTTTCATATCTATTGTTGTTATTTTTATCTGTGCGTTATTATTATTACTACTAAAATTGTCGTCGTTCCGCGTTCGCCTTCGTGGCAACATGCACTTTGTTTGTGTCGTCTTTGCGGTTTTTTTTCGCTATTATAGCATTATAAACACTATAATATTTTATTATTCGCACGATTTAATCGTCACAGTACATTACGATTTATTGTAGTTGTCGTTCTCAATACGTCCTTGTATACAGCACGTGATTTGATAAAACAAGTGTAAAAAACCCTTACTGGTACCTACTATACCTATTCGTTTCTAAAACTGTGTTTAATTAAATACTTATAAATTGTGACTCCATACAATAAAGTCCATAATTATCACATTTTACACGTGTTTTGTTTGCTCGACTATATATATCAGTTGATCGGTCACCCTATCCTATACATCGTTGATTGCCAGTGGACTTCAATTCCTCGTACATATTTACACACAATTATATTGGTTTCCGCACGTAAGACCTATATCGGCCGTCAAGGTCATCTATATACTATTGTGTCGCACACCGGATCACGGAACCAAATCAATCAATCGCCGACCACAGCTAAGTGTAGTTTTTAAGTAGATAGGTACCTATTTTTTCTTGTATAAAAATTAACCAGTTTTTCACTCATTCCGTACATTGGTCGCTTCCTCTCTATTCATTATACTCATTCCCTTTTATTGTTAATAATATCAGCGATTTTGATAACTTGAATTAAAGCAACTTTGTAAACTATGATAAAATTTATTCGAAGTTTTAGACCGGGACATCTGACCTAATAATTCAACGAGTTTTTTTAATATCAGACTTTGAAATAGGTTTGGAAAATGAATATTTTGATGAATTATAGATTTCTCTTCATTTATAAGGAAAATTTTAGGTGTATCTTTGCTAAAATAGCGACAAAGCCGAGTTGGGCGCCATTTGTAATTGAGCGAAAAGGAGGAGGAGGGGTAGTAAAGGGGAGAAAAGTTCGGGGAAGGTGTTCAAGACTTGAGATATACGAAGTTACGATAGTGATTGCGTATATAATGATACTGAAATTACGCGTATATTCAAGTGAAGTTACACGAGAATAATATGACGTAAGGTGTAATGGATATAGAACGCATTCCTGTTAAAAGTGAAAGACGATGTTAAGATATCCTTTGTGAACAATATGTATGTTTTGTAAGGGTGTTGATACCCGAGTTTGACAATGAACCACCTAACAGTAGCGGAGAAAACAGTCAAATATATAATGAGTTCCCAACCCTCATAAAATACTATATTCCTGCCTATTCTTTCGACCTAAAACACCTATAGTAGAAGTGTAAATTGTACTAACCTTGTGTAGCTGAATATACAAAATATAATAATTTAAATTAGACTCAATTAATGTGGATCCAGTTATTGCCACTATCTAGCACACTTATCTATACCTTAAATATTCGTCCTTCTATCGGATCAATATGATCTATATTCTATTCGTATAATTAATTGTATCACCCTTCTAACCAATGACGAGCTATACGATTCGCGTGTCACGATCAAAGGTTGTTTGAGCGGTATAAGTAAAAATACTAGATATGAAGAAGAATGGATGGATATGGATGGAAAATACAGGAATTATTCTTAATCAGCACCAATATTAAATGGTATTTTCATGTGATTATTTATATTATCCCTCTAACCAATGACGAGCTATACGATTCACGTGTCACGATCAAAGGTTATTTGAACAATATCAACTCAAACACTAGATATTGAATTAGGATGGAAAAAGTAATAAATGTTAAGGAAAGTTATGTATATATACAGAAAATATATATCAAAAATGATAAAAGTTGTTATAAATCAGAAAGTAATAATATCGGACTTCAAATGTACACGCATTAATCATTATTTACAGTAGCACTGATAAATTGACGTATTGACGTGTAATTAACAATAGATACAATTTTCAAAACGTTTTGACCACTTATCAGTAATTTATAAAAAAAATTTTGAAAAATTATGTAAAAACTTAATTTTGGTCTACATCTACAACTTTCTCGATAATTCATTTCAAAGTTATAAATGTTCAATTAATTTGAAAGAGGAATGCCTTAACTATATGCTTTCTCGAAAATATGTAACTCAACGTTGGTGTAAAAAAATATTATTTTTTTATACTCTATACATGTCATACAATTATTTTAAAATGTTTTGAAAATTTCCCCCCGGTTGAGAAACTTTGGATAGAGGGTATGGGAGACGAAGTCCTCCACGGCTTACTATTTCTCTAATATGTCCCGGAACGCTGATTTTTAACTAAGCCCAGAGTCCGTCTTTATTTTTTTTCCAATTCAACCAATGTATCATACTAGTATAATAGGTAACCTACCTATAACAACATAACAAAAATTCGATAAGAAATACACACAAATATATTAATAGATCTAGATGATAATATTATAGAGGTATTATTTCATAAATATTTGTACGTTGAAAAAAAATCTAAAAATTAAAATTATTCTTTTATTTTATTTTAAACATAATCATATAAATGTATTTTTTGTATATTGGTACTAAATTAAAGATAAATTTATGAGCTTTAAAAATATTTCTATAGTTTCAATCAAAAAATTCAATATTACAGGTATAGGTATTTCAAATGCATGTAGACGACTAAATAATTGTCGTTTGAATTTTTTAACGGTATACCTAATTATTTTAGTTTCAGTCAATATTATAATAATACCTAAAGTTGTATTTTTGAGTCCTTTAACAAATTAATAATCTTTTCTGCTTTATTTTTACACACAAAACTAATCCATTTTTTGAACAGTATTGAAAGTTTTCTTGTTGTGTCTCATGTTTCCTTGACATTTTACTACTTTTTGCAGTTAAATTTTTCCTTATATAGACAGATATATCTGGTTTTGATACCGATAGTACTTTAGTAGCTTAATTTGACATTATTTTACATGAAATTATGACACCTTATAAATATAAATTAATGATAAATCTGTATTTATTAAAAATAAATTATGAAATAAGAGTTAATACCTAACTAAAAATATAAATATATAATTTTTCAATACAGAAATATTATTTATGGATTCATTAAACACAATATAAAATAATACGCATTCGCTTAAAAATCTATACAGATATTAGACAATATGTGTAATTAGATACGTATATTTTTGATTTTACTGTAATTTGTTTTACGAGTGAGAGGTTTTTGTGTAATTAATGTGTAATAATAACCAAAATTTAAGGGTCATCTATACCACACGATTATAAGGAGTATTATATAGGCATCTTCTTATACTTTTGAAAAACAGCTTTGGGCTTGTGTGAGTCGTAAAATTGTTATTAAGCGTTAGTAATCTGTATCAAAACATTTCCACTCAACCACAAACCCACGCACGATAATATTGTATTCTAGTATACCGCTGAAAAATTGAAATGCAATAACAAAACTCGTTTATTTTTGTGTTCGTCTATATTATGAATATTGAATTATTATCGTGTATTAGGTACCTATTAGCAAATGCTATAGATAGATACTACATCTATGGTATTTGGTACTAGGTACGATTATTATTGTCAATATTATATAATATATTATAGGAAGTATAATCGGGGGTTAAAGTTGGGGGGACGCAGGGGAACGCCCGAACGCAGTCCCCTTACCTCTGACGGTGGTTAAAAAGCGTCCCCTTTAACGAATTCTCCTTGAGATGATACTCCATGAACGCTCAAATTATGACCAAATATTAATCAATATAATTCAGATTTTCTTTGTAATTAAATCTTATAGTTTTTACTTTTTTTTTTTTTCTATCAAATATTCAAATATATTATTTAGTTTTTTATCAAATGTATTTAATAAAAATCACGGACTAAGATAGTATCACCCACGACTGGTGTATTTGGCCCGTACGCACCAGTCGTGTTACTTTAAACTTACATATTTTATTTTAAAATACATATCTGTATACTAAAATAATAACAATATACATATGTATAATATATATTTTTTATGTATGTTACATTTTTATGAATTTCTGTTATTTAATGTTAAATAAAAAAACATACAAGTACCAAAGAAAATACAATTTATGTTCCTATTTAAAGTACTTTATAATTGTTTTACTTTGAAATAGTTCTTAATTAAATAACGTAAAATTGAGCTTCGTCGTTTCATACATAGGTATATATTATATAGGTCGACAGCGTGATTTTTTTATGCGTATTCAGTATTCACCACCACTTTTAACTATATATAATGCGTAAATTTAAATTTTTTCTTGTTCAATTTAAAGCGCTTATATTTTCGTGAAATAATTAATTTTTGTATTATTTTTTATATGTATGATTTTTTAGTTTTTTAGTTTTCTTAAATGGCAGCCACTCCTTACTCGTAGAACTTTATTATTATGAAAAAAAATATTCTCTTTCAAAACATTGAATTTTTATAAAAAATTATTTATTTCATAAAATGTAGTATTATTAATGCTTTAAATATTACATGAAATGAATTTGAAATGTGTTTATCATTCAGTGTTAAGATTGCATGCTTAAAAAAACCACTCTGTATATAGATACATATTACATAATATACCTACATTAAACATATATTGATATAATATGGAACGCTTAACTAGTCCCTCTGGAATTTTTTTCCTTTTTAAGCCTTGAGTATAATAATAAGGTAAATAGGAAAATTAAAAATGTGATTCGATCGTTCTCTCGAGTATGTATAATCTGTCCAGTTCATCTGCACCCTCGATGACGTCACACGTTTGAATAAAAAATATTAATTGGTTCAAAAATATTATTGAACAATGTGTGATACCTACAAATGGACAACTTTTAAATCATCATGAATATTAGTGGGTAATCAATATTTTTTCCGAATTATTTCATAGAGATAACCTCAAAAAAAAGTATGTAGGCAACACATTTGTATTTTCACAATTTCAATAACCCTTACACATTTAAAAATGTAACGGTCACCAATGGAGCAGATGAACTGGACGAATTATATCTAAGTAGCAATGAAGAATCTCTAATAGGTGCCTAATACCATTGATTATATACAGGGTGTTAACAAAAGTGTGGTCTCTTGTTGGTTCAGTATGATATGTAAATGTTAACATTTTTTTTATAATATAGGAGCCAATTAAACCTTTGCTACAAAAAACCTAACTTAACCTAACCTAACCCGAAAACGAAAACAAACCATATTGAACGAAACTTTAGGTATTTGAGATCAAAAGAATTTGCAGAGATAATGGTATCAACCCAGAAATAAGAAAATGGCGCACTGAGCTAGATTGCTTTTAATGACATTTAAATCGGTGACGTTAACTTAGATAGGTACTCTTCAACCATTTTATGTATATATATACAACTACCTGTATTTATTTAATTAAAATTTTTCCGCACTCTTTGGGTAAAGTAGTACCTAAGTATAGTAACCGTCTTAAAGAAGGTAATCTTAAAGTCAAGTAACAATCATCCAGTAGAAAGTGGGATAAGAAAAATGTGATTGTAATAAAAAATTATAAAAAGGAATTGATAAATTAGAGAATAAACTTTTATGGTCGTTTCTTTGTTTTCAGGTAAGAGTTTTGTATATTATAGTGTAAATATCTACAGCATTAATAATGAAAAATACAACTTTATTTTCGGAGCAACACAGCATTATATATTTATTTTAGTCAATTCCCAATAAACTAAAAATCAATCTTATATATATATAGAAAAAAAAATAATAAAGAACTACCTACTTGTATTTAACCGTTAACGAATAAGGAGAAATTATATCGAGCATTCGAACCATAGTCTACAAGAATTTATTTGAAATTATTCACAATTTTGAGGCTTATTTGGCACATTCAACGTTATGAGACCATTTTTCATCAACCGAAAAGATAATTATTTATGGGTTTATATAATAAAAAAATGATTTGATTGTTTTAAAAATTATATTGAATTATTAAATATTGCACTAAATAAGTTAATTACAGTATCAGGTGATTCAACTGATTTGTATCTGAGATCTCAAATTAGTTCTCATGTAGAATTTCGTAGGTTCTCAATTGAAAAATTAATTTAGTTTATTAAATTTCAATCGAATTATTGTCCAAAATCCATTAATATTTGCATCTCTTAATGTACATTAATAATGTAATAGTATGTAATAATGTATTAATTACAATACCTAACAGTTGTAAATATTCAACTTATTATTAATTATCTCATTTTTAAATTACATAGTACCTACTTATAATGATTAATATATTATGGCCTAAATGTATATAGAATAACCTTATAAAGAAACTAATAAAACTAAACATCAAATTAAAATGGCCAACCATGTAGATTTTTAGTTTACCTTAAAATAAAGGCATTCAAAACCATTGATAGAAATATTTTTTTAATAAATAATTAATAGTCGGTCTGATAACCATAAAATTTATTGAGATTTATACAATTTAATGTTATAACAAATGTAAGTACCCAATAGTGTTCAACGTGCTAGATAATTAATTATTTTTATTCTTACATATTTTCCGAGGGCTCGTCTAAAATGGTATCTTAGATGATGATAACACTATCATGTATGATAATGACATAACTACCTATTAAAATAATTATCGACAGCACAGAGTTTTTCATATTATCTAATAAGCTAGATATTCTAATTTTATTATATATCTAGTGGTAGTAGACATATTAATATCATGTCATAATAATAATATAATATTTCATAGTTTTATTACAAAATGTGTACGATGTATGATAATATCATAATCTGTAAAATTGTCGCCAATTCTAAGTAGCCAATATTAGCACCTGAAAACATATCGTGAATAACGTTTCAATCACTCAATTACATGTCAATTGTCAAATATTTCGGTTTTTGACAAAACATAATTTCTGTAAAAAGACGATCAGCATTTCTCAAATTTGGAAGCCGTAGGTTTTAATAATTCATTATTAAAGTTAAGGGTCCTCGCGATTTAAGTACTGAAAAAAGTTGTAGCGTTGTCATTACCTCGTCGATAAGAACGGAATTTTTTTTTTTAATCGGTATGACGAAACATTGAAGAGGTCATGCCAATTCTAGAATATTTTTCAGAACCTAAATCGCGAGGACCCTTAACTCTAATAATGAACTATTCATTATAATATTAAATAATTATGATATTATTGTATTAAACGTGATTTTGTTTTTATTTAGGTAGGTATTAGTTAAAGATGAAAATATATTTACTACCTACCTAAAATATATTTACGTTAAAAAACGTAATTGTTTTTAATAATGCAATTTTGTTATATACTTTTAATTGTTATTGTAGATATAAGTAGGTATATATAATTTATTATAATATTAAGTGTTAAATAAGGCAATATATGATTATAAATTATTGTTAATTTACCAGTATAATAAATTGTTGTATATTTATTTTAACTCTTACCCTCTTCTTCCTTTACATCCTTGTGTAGATATTTTATTATTATTGTTTAGATATTATGTAAATGATATAATGGGAACTGCGATAATTGAAAATATATTAAAATATACATGTGGAAACATAAAGCATTGATTAATTTCCTGTGTTGATTTTTCGTTAAAACTACACCATACCTGTATTTTTTTTATTGTGTGCCAGATTATTTTTAATTTTTAAACAATGTCAAAGAAACTGTGTACTTTTTCTAATTGTTTCAATTTAAGAAAAATAAACCAGGATATATTCTTTTACAGATTTCCTGCCAATGAAAAAGTGCAAGTTACCTACATGACTAGATACTTATCTTAATTATCTGATCTAAATTAGTATTTTATCTATGGCAGTTGTAAACAGTGGGTAAAATCATGGACTAAGATATACTAAGATATATCTTAGTTCGTGGGTAGAATTTCCCAACTCTGGATCAAAATTTGATTAGTGGTTTTGAGAAACTCGCGAGTTGATTCCATTAAGGGTCGAGTTATTTGTTCTACTCATTTTAAAAAGGAGGATTATGCAATATAGCATTGGCACAATAACAGAATTTTTGTATTTACAGTTATACTACTTAATAAAATATATTATACTATTAGTGTTATTTTCATAATTTTCTCGTAATAGATACTTGTAGTATAATTTAAAAATTGTTATGTAAACAAATATTATAGTCAGTGAGTTTTATGTATGTACCGACTATAAACATAAATTTATTACAAAACTTTTAAATATATTAATTAATTGTTAGGTACGTTCAAAATCTAAATGATAACTTACCATCCTACAAAGTTATTACAAAATATCCAAAATATGTACACAAACAATCCTAGTGTATACAGAATATTCAATAAAAACAGAAAATGTATATCCGTGGTGTAATAACTATGTAAATTGTAAATGAAAAAAACTATCGTTTATTGTTATTTGTCGTTATATTATAATTTTTTATGTAAATCCTAATTCTTATCCATGATAAACATAAATTAGACTAGGGTGGTCCAACCTTTTATGGTTCGCGGGCCAATTTACACTTTCTTAAACACACCGGGGGCCGCCAGAAGAAAAAAAATTATATTTTGTCTATTTATATTTTATTTTATAATTTTATATTATGATGCGCACATTATTACATTATAGATTAAGTTACTTACAATTAAAATTAGAATTAAATTAAAAATTAGAATTTAGAATTAGTTAATTAATTAATGTGATGATTGACATTGTTTTTCATTAGCCAAGTTTTCGAAATCAATTGAGCACCCTGTGGTGGCTAACCTAATGCACGATTCTAAAGATGAATCTAGAAGACGGTTTCTTGATTT
>JAIPRL010005673.1:0-30929 GCA_025469235.1 Pemphigus obesinymphae
TGTGTACATATATATATACACACACACACACACACACACACACACACACACATATATATATAAAAATATCTAAATATATGTTGACTACTACCGCGACCCATTAGCCTAAAAAAAGGGATAAAAAAAAAAAAAAAAAAAAAAGAGCTTCGCCAGTATTCAATTCTCCGTCTCTCCCCCTCACACTCTGTATATCTGTCTGGTCCCCGTAACCGCTCGACAAACCTTTTTTTGCCGTATTTTCCGACCGTTTCTGCAGGGCCCGGAAAATATTATTATTCCCCGTCTCTCGGCCGCCCTCCGCCGACCGCCATCGCCCGGCCCGCGGGTATACAGAGCGAGTGTGAGAGAGTGGTTTATCCGACGGGTTGCAAAGGCTAGTGTATATATAGCTTAATTTAGTTTTAACAGCGTATATTATATATATATATATATACACCGTATGCGGGGCGGCGGCGGCTTAAACTTGAACGCCGTCGCCGACGCTGTTAAAAGCATTTCGCGGTAAATGCGACACACGCACAAAATAGTGAATGAGAGAGAGAGAGAGAGCGAAAATATATATAATATAAAAAAAAAAAATAAATTAAAATTAAAATTAAACGAACGCGTTATTATAAACCCTCGGCGAGGCTCTCCGTCGGCATTTACAATTCGTCGCGGTTTGTCGTCCGCGTGTACGCGCGCACGTTGTATTATAATGGAGTGCGAACATTGTCGCCAAGCCACGCGCGCCGGCCGATTCGCGCGACGAAAATAATAATTGATTTCTTCTTCCACAACAATAATATTATAACTCTGACGCGCGCAAAATATCAAGAACAATACGAAATTGTTTGTGTTTCCATATTATTATTATATTGTCTTGGAACCCGAGACCGCAGTTGGAGCGTTATTACCGGTTATTTTTCGCGTATTTATAGACCAAATACCTAACGTAAAAATTGGCCCCCGGCACCGTCCCATGTCTTCCTATCAGGTACTGTTTTGAAAATTTTAAAAATAATTAATTTATAGAACAAATTAATATTTCTTCAATCTCTTCTTTAATGAAACGCTGAGGACCTCTTTTCTCTTCCATGGCGTATTTCCGCTAACTCCCAAAAACCCCAAAACCGTTTTGTCCATGGAAAAAAAGTACTATTTATTATTTAATTCCCCAGCCGGTTTTTAGCCACCGCTCGACGCCTATCCTTTGCCGTTACCGTTTTCAAACTGTTCTCCGATTGTTTTGAGATTTTCAAGCCTTTCGTTTCTCTATGTTTTCGCCTATTTTCTTTGAGCTTCGACGCCGGGAAGAAAAAAAGCGATTCCCAACTCGCCGATTTCCGTTATCACTCGACGTTCTCCCGCGTCGTCCTATTATCGCCCCGAACTTATTTAGGCTTTAGCGACCTTTGTAGTTCTATTTCAATTGTACGGACTTCAGATTCGTGTTTCCCCGACGTTTTAATGCCCGATTTAACGTTTCTTTGTTTACCAATCGTCTCCGACCGACCGGAACGTTCTTTCCGAATATTCGTATATATATATTATCAGTTGGTATACGTAACAGTGTCGTCTGTTATCAGAATAGTTTAAATACGAAAAATTTCAAACACTTTATCATCGATTCAGTAGTTCAATGAAAACGGAAATGAACTTTCGATACGGGTACGCCGGTTCGAATTCCATTTCGCCTACCTATTTTTTTGAAACTATTTTTATCCAACATCCGAAATCCTAATATATTTTCTTATCATTATTAATTTTATTATCAAATTATTTCTTGCCGTTTTTTTTCTTTAGTTTGAATTAAATGTTTTAGATACCTACCTATTTTATTTAATTAAATTATGCGTTATATAATACCCTGTGGCGAGTCCGTATTTAAGTATTTAAGTCTGATTCACAGAGTAACTAGGTAAGTACCTATACTATAGACTTTATATCTGACAGTTATGAATTTAAAACCGTAGGACTTCCGTAGTACCAATATTACACAATTTTGAATTAAATTCAAAATTCAAAGTTCGGTGAACTTTTATCATACATAAGATGTTTAATCAGACTTTCGAACATATCTAACTGACGACAATGGTTGTATAAAAATTCGAGAACATAAGGTTCCAGCAACTTCTTATATGTGCGGAGTAGATACCTACTATAATATATAATACTTTTTTATTTTGTACCCATATTATATATTGAACGGTAAATATTTCTTGAAATTTTGATCAAATTTATAGTGTTGCTGCATAAAACCTGTTACACTCAGGTGATAACCTGAGCGGTTCAAGTTCTTATAAATATCCGAGAATAGTAAGTTCGATCAATTTTCGGATTAGATATTTTGCCAACCTATTCGTCGGAAACATTTTAGTTGTGAACAATAATTATCTTCTAGAAAGCGAACGCAAGTTTTCGCAGTAAGCGGAATATTTTTAAAATTTATTAATTAACAATAGTATTTCCGATAAAAAATACGCAAACCGAGGTATACGAATTGCACTCAAAAGTAATTCTACTAATGAGGTGTTGTACTCAATAAAAGTTAAACTTACAAGGTATCACACTCAATCGGAGTTTCAAATTCAAAATTCCGCACTCAAAATTTATTGAACTTACAATCATTAGTCTCACATAAAAGGAATTGCACCCGATAGGTGTTTCACTTAAGCTAGTTTTATATAATAATTAAAGAACATAATAAAGGTATACCAATATAGTATTTAATATATATATAATGAATTGTAAGACGTTAAATAATACGTTTCCAACATATAGCCGAATAAAATGGTTAAGAGTAAAATGGTAACGATTTTTTTGTCTCCGTCTAACCAACAGATAATGTACTAAATGTACGTCCAGCATTCTTATGATAACTTTGCCATTTCTAATATTAGAGTAAATTATTAATACTATTACCGAGTTTACAGACTGAATCATTATTCTTCCGATATTTTAATTTTGTATAAATATATTACTATTTTTAAATCCCGTTAATTTAAATAAATATATTTATCTTTAAAATTTCGGAAAAAAGACGACGCTACGCGGCATAGATCTCGTCTATAAATATAGGTGTATTCAATTTTAATATTAAAAATGACAAAATTGTGTTATGTTAAACATGAATTTTGTATATTATCAGTTGGTTAAGTGGAGGCAGTAAATGTGACGTGCTCTTAATCTACACAAATCCTTTGACAACGTTTAAATCGGATTACTGAAAATAATGGAAAAATATCATTCTTTGTAGCTGTTTCGTACGATTTAGGGGACAAATTTAGTGAGAATTTGAAACTTCTACGAATTACGGTGGTTAAGGCTCACTAGTGTTGAAAAATTTCAGAATTTTTTTTATATTCGAAAAATCTCGAAAGAGAAATGAACTCATCAAGTTACAATAACACAAATTATCACACATGACATTATATTTATGTAAGGTTATTTTATTAGAGATATAGCATTTGTAGTGTTGCTATATTTTACTCTCAAATTTTATGTAAATAAAAAATAGCAACATTTTTTTTTTAGAAATTTCCGGGAGTGAGAAATTTACACTAACGTTCACTTGTGCATAGCACGCATAGACATGCCACACGTAATTAATTGCATTTATTTTAGATTCTTTGTTTCAACAGCCTTAATAATTCAATATTACGTTATCCATTCTTTGATCTTTATATATTACGAATATTTTATTCTTAATCGAACGTACTAGATCCTTCATTCATTGATTCTCGACAATTATTTCTTATACCTTAGTCATTTCTGTATATTTTTTAAGTAAACAATAAGTATATTAAAACAATTTAATCATGAAGTATTAAAAATAATTGATTTAGAATTATGAATAATGGATTAATGATTAGGAATTAAGGACAAAGATTAAAAAAATTTAAAATAACGGATTATAGATAAGGCATAATATCTTTACAAACTTTTTTTGTTTTATCATTTATAAACACTTTAAATTTAATTTACTAAAAGGTTATGACGAAAAGAAAAACGATTTATGATTATCATTATTCAATATAGGAAACTATGGAATAATGGGTATTAGAACACGATAGCTAGGGAATAGGAACCCTTATAATTGGAAATTACCTCGTCAAAAAACCTGCCTTAAATAATACAAAAAATGTGTAACATATATAATTAAAATATTTTATTATAAATAATCAATTGCTATAGATACGAGTATAATATAAATCATTATATGCAATATTATGTTTATTCTGAAGAAGTCTTTTCTATGAAGACCATTTTTAAATATTTTTTCACCTAGATGATAATATTTATATTAGATTTGACTTACATGTTATCATAAATGGTTATTGAATTTAAAAAAAAAAAATGGTGTTAGGTATTTTTATGAACACACAATAAAACTTGAGAATTTCCTAAAATCCATATTTCTGTATACATAGCTATCCCAATAAATGGAATTTATATCCAAGGTCATCCGACTGACTGAGATATTAAGGCATAAAACATAATTTTTCGTCCTTTTTTACACCCTAGAGAACCACTCTGCTTTATTTTTACGTTGTAAAAGAAAATTGATTTGGTGTACTTTAACGCCAACCAATTTTTTCAAGTTAATATTTTTAATAATCGTGAATGGTATCTATACTTCTTACACATTTAATATCTTGTGAGTTTTACAGACAACAAAGACCTACTTTTGTCCATTGTAAAAGTAAAGATTAGTCGAATAGTCCTATAAAAATTTTATAAACTCATTAAATTGGTTAAAACTTTACTTTTAATACGTTTTCTTAATTATTTCTTGAGATTTTTTTAAAAAATTAAAAATTGCTAAATATTTGTTTACTAAATATTGAAATATTGGATATAAGAATTGAAAAAGTAAAACAGTCAATTAAAAATCAATTTGCTGATAAGTTCAAATCTGTTTTCCAATTATCCAATTCCAATCCAAATTTGATTGTTTATGATACATTGCTACGATTGACAAACATAGTCACTTTTGAGTACAATTTAAAAGAAATCATGAAATACGTTATCGATATGCACATTGCACAATGCTGATAATATTATTTTATGGTTTGCGAGTATTAGGGTTTATATACACTAATATTTATTTACATATGCACACACATATACATACGACATTTAAAATTATTTTAAAATTCCCTATACACGAATATTAATAATAAAATAAATTTTAAAATGAGCACGCAGACCGTTTTAATATTTTGTTTGGGGAGGGGAGAGGGTCATTTTTATTATCAATAAAGTCCAAAACGATTTAAAACAAAATATTGAAATTCGGTTAGCGTTAAGTATGTGCACTAAACAGTTTTCATCTAAAACGTCAACATAGAGCGAAGTGGTTCACAGGATGCACACATACGAGGAAATAATATACTTGTTCTTCCATCTTATTATTATTCATCTAATTTCTAATTTGTTAAATATTTTTATTTGGAAATGATCAAACTTTCGAATATTTAAACCACTTCTAATCGCAGTGAAATATGAAAAATACTCCTAGTACCTGCGGTATTCTCGAACAAGTTTCAAAGAATACAAAAACGTCTAAAAACTTAATCAAGTAAACATAGTGTCGGTCTGATTAAATAAGGATCATAAGGTATCAAAAAATACTAAAAGTACGGTACGTAAATGTAGTCGCTGCATTTGGATCATAATTTTACCATATTTAACAAAAGTCCATATTGGTTAAAGTTTTGTTTTTATTTTATTTTTATCTTTTTGTATATATTCGTTTGGTAATATCAACGTTACTCAGATTTTGAAAAACATACATAACACGTTGAGTGTTTCAAAAATTTCAAAGGTAATAAAAAAAAATCGACTTGTCAAATTTTTCGAGTTATCACGACTCTACTGTATTATCCACTATAGGTGACAAAATATTAAATATATTCATTAAGCATATTTGCAAGAACATTTCTTGCAAAAAAATACACTGCATATATATATATTATATACAGTGTATTATATACCTACTACAATATAATTTAGTAGAAATAATTGTCTGAAAAAAAAATAATAATAATTAGTTACTCCGGGTTAGAAGAAGTATTTTTAATCGAGATCGTAACAAAATCGAGAAACGCAAACCAACTGCACGTGTATACACAAAAAATATAGTTAAAAATGCATGAGATTTAATACTCCCCCGAGTCCTCTGGCAATCGCCATCTCGGAAAAGTCCACATACACAGCGCCTATTATATAGTATCCGACCATATACGCAATTTCCAACATTTACACAGGGTAAAAAATGAAAATCATAAAATATTAATATTTTAATTAATTATATATGCGATCGGGGAAAGAAAACAAAAGCGTTTTCGAAAAATATCTTCCGCGTATTTTTTTCCGGTTTGAAAAAAATGTACACATTTAACACGATTGCATAAAAATAATACGAAATAAATTCTGTACAGTCATCACTATTTTTAGCCTAGATATATAGATTATTATATTATACGCTCGAAAAATGTCCGATGAATGAAATGTTTTTCAACGATCGAGATTATGTATATATATATTTTTTTTTTTAATTATTCGATATTATAGCAATTTTTTCAAATTTCTATACACATATAATAGGAACCAAAGATAAAAAATATTTTAAAATATGTTTATATTAGGTATATATGCCTATTATTTAAAAATATTGTCATGAATATCTAACGTATTATAATAACTTCAAATTAAATTTAAATATATTTATATTATAGGTATATATATTATGTAGAGTACCTAAGTAAATGTATTCGAAAACATGGAAATATATTGAATACAAATATTTGAATTAGAATATAATATAAAATATATTCGACGATTAATAGACATAAAAAAAGATAATTTTCTATTTTTTTCTTATCTCCCGAATAAATCCTGTTTTCCGGCAAATAAACAATTGTAAAATCGGGCTTTAATTCGATGATATTTATCGATTGAGTTTTTATTAAATTAATATTAAAACGAGTAGGCGTACATTGAAATTATAAAATGTATAGATTAAATTATCGTGCGTCTAAATAAAACCAGACACTATATAGACAGTATTTTAGGTATAGGTAACTAATTTAAAATAAATAAATAATGTTCGGCGTGTTTTTTCAGAAGCATTTCAAACATTTTATGAATTAAAAGGATACGTGCATTGTGCACACCTATAATTACGTACAAATACGATATTATTGGTAAGTAAGTACCTATATATACAGGGTAGGTATAGACTTTGTTACGAATCGATATTACGATACGATGGACTTAAATATTCGGACAAAATTCAACGTCATGCTAAACAAATGTTGCACGCAATATAATTATGATAATTCGAGATACTTTACTTGAAAAACAAAAATAAAACCATTTCGAAAATGTCGATTATTTCGGCACGATAACAATTTTGAGTGTTGTTATCACGGCCACTGGCGAGCTGCACAACGAATGACTAAAAAATGTTGCCAACGAGTCGAACAAATCTTCAGCGAGGACGTGGGATCGCCAGGAGTTTGGTGGATGGGCCATATTAATTAAAACGTAATTTCAGGAAAAGGTCAATTAGTTCATAATTGACGGTGTGGCCCCGACTCTACTCGTATATTTATAAATGGGATTCTGTCGCCACCGAACCCAAGAGAAAATATTTTCCCATCGCACTCGTTCTGTACTTATCGCGGACATTACATATAATTTAACATAATAATAATAATAATAATAATGAAATAAAGAATTTTTGAACGTGTAAAATATATATAAGATTGGCATTTTATGCCTAAAAAAAAACCCTCGTAACAAGTACTAAAACTCTGAAGAAATGTATGTAAAAAATACTTGAATTTTGCGTGAAGAACTACTGATAATCATATACATGCCATTATCGATTTTAACGTTTAGATATTATGGACATTTTATGGAATTATATACTCTTGAGAATTACTCGTATATGATTTCATATTTTATTTTACTATAAAAATGCAATATTTATACTAAGTATTTTATATTTTATATTTTATATAGGTAAGTATAAATAATACTTATATATAGAGAAAACTCATTTTACACCTAAATTATGGACAGCGTTCATAAATAATGTTTATTCTTTGCCTAATAATTTACAAATAAATTAATTATACCTAATTATTTAGATATACTATCTCTATTAAAAAAAAAAAAATATTATTTTGCATTAATATGAACAATTAGGAAAATTGTGAGCTGCAGTTTAACATACCTACCCATTTACACGTAAAATACTCTAAATTTGTAGAATTTTACATTTTGATTTCCTTATATTACCTATACATGTTATGACGAACAGATATCTGGGTAACGGTTTGATGATTGAACAATCGGGCCTAACTTAAATATATTTTAAAGTAACGAATCAATTAATGTTTGTGGATTAGGACATAACAATGCAAAATCAGAGAGTTGCTATAAAAATTCAATACAATAATTATTATTGTTAGGATATAAACATAAGATAAAAATATATTATTCATTTATTTATTTATTAACATTGATTTAACTAAACGTATCTAATTGAAACTTTTTAACATTTAGGAATTTTCCTTATATAAAAATAAGGATTATTAATAATAATAATATTTAAGTTTAAAATTCAAGTAAAAAATTAACATTTGTACATTTGTCCTTAAATATTCGAAATTTATTAGATATTATGTAGGTATATATAGATATAACATACAAATTTATTGTGCATTTTATTCAAAACAATAAATTTATATTAAACGAGCACAAACCTGTGACGTTTATCCGTACACGTTTTCACAGATAATATAAACCATTTTTAAAACTAATATTTCACAAACTTTTTTTATTTGAAAATAAATGTTATGCTACAAGTGTATGTGTGTATATGTGTGTGTATGTATATGTGTGTATTAAATTATCAATTCCAGTAAACGATTTTCCTTCTTTTTTTTTTTTTTTACTCTATATAATAATATACTTGTAATATACAATGATTTTCATCTCGTGTTGCTTTCCATAGCTTTTGTGAGTAATTTGGAATCACAATTTTTCAAGAAAACAATTTTCCATAAGCGTCACGAGAAAATTATTTTTCTCGTAAACTGCAGTGACTCGAATGTATATTATAATATTTATGACGTAATGTACGTTTAATGGAAAATGTTCATTTTTATTTTTTATATATAGACACGCACGTCACGCAAAATCGGTTTTATTTAAACGTGTAAAAGCACTTTATAACAACTGAATGACCTTTATTGAGGTGTGCATACATATTATTGTATTTTATGAAAAAAATTGCGGACTGTAACAGTTTTCTGTATGGAAAAGGTTTAAAAATGTCAAATTTTCAACCACAAACCCAAAAAGTGGTTTCCAGTAAAAAAAAAAAATAAAAAAATAAAAAATAAAATAGGTATATCAGAATATTATATGTATAACCTTCGCTCTGCTCAGAATCTAAAATTTCTCTATATATTATGGCTGCTATGATACGGCAATAATGAACGGATAACACGATACTTGGAAATTATTATTAAATTAATTAAAATAAAATAAAATTATTATTAAATATTAATTTTAATTTGTATAAAACAATAAGTTAAAATAGCATAAAATCGATTACACTGTTATATTAATTAGTTTTACATTTATATAATGAAAAATGTATAAATAGGTACCGCTTGTTGTGTAAAAACAATGAAATATATTATTGGGGTTTAGGATATTTACTCTTTACCGATTTAGAGAAAAGAGGAATGTCTATAAAATAATGATAATCACAGTGTTATAAGTATAATATGTTATTAATAGATACTTGCAAGAAAGGGGGATATATAAAGTTTTTACCTCTTCTCAAAAATTATACACAACATTAATTAGAGACAAGGCAGGCCCTAAAAATAATACATAATAAAAATTTATAGTATACTTCTTAAATAACAAGAAAAAAAAATGTCGATTGTGGGGGAAAAAATTGCAACGTCGATCTCATGATAAATCTATCACTATATCTATGACAGTATGCAGGATGAAATTCTTGTGTTAACATAACATTATATTAGGTACTTAAATAAAAATGCAATTAGTAGGTAAACAATCATTACACATTTATAGAAAATAAAACATTATTATGATATAATATACAAAGATCATACGTCCTGTTTAAAAAAGGATTGTTCCCGTTGTACAAAATTGCGTCCCTTTGTCCCCACAAATAATAAACAGGGCACTTATTATTCCATTTTTGAAAGTAGGTCCCATGTTTATCCCGTTTATTTTTTATAATTTGTAAAAAAAAAATGACCTTTTTTGGCTTATTTGACATATTTTTAAGGATTTTACTATATATCGTATTATATATTTTTTGAAAATATTTACAAATGACTTTTTTTCTTTGATTTTGCTTAATTATATTTTTTAATTACATTTGTTGGCCCGTTTTTTAGTTTTCTGAAAATTCAGTGGTCATCCTAACATAATAAAACTGTGTAATTACTGTAATTACTGTGAGTAAATATAAAATAATACCAACAGTTTAAACAATATAGAAATTTCAAGTTTTATAAATGACTAAAGTGATTACTACTCTGATATATATATGATATATATATAGTATGTATATAGTATCTATAATGTGGTCACAAACTAACTTCATTCGATTTTTATAATATACTTTTTATTTTAATTTATAAATAATAAACATATAAAATGATCATAACATATCTTATAACCGGTTTTCACAGGGTTAAATGTTAGCGGTTTTAAGGACATTTTTATAAATTTAAATTTAAATCTAAAATTACACTAATATATTATAATATTAGTAATTTTTAGAGGTTTTGGAGTCAAATTTGTAGATGATATTATTCCAAAGACGACGCTATCTGGATTTTACAATTTTCTAAATATTAAACTCATTATTTGATGGTATAAAAAACGATTTGCTTCTTTTTTCGGATTTTTCAATCACTGTCACAATTTTTGTAATTAATATTTGTTTTCTTTTTAAAGTTGACGGGGTGGTTACCTAAATGTTATTACAGGTAGAATTTATCCGATAGAAAAGTGATCAATGATCACAGCCAACTATAATTTATTAGCCCGTCGATCTTCTACAGATAGGTGATTCGATAAATATAATATATTATCATAGTGGCCATACGATAGTAAGTTGGAGGAGTTACACCTGCAATAATATGATGTCCGGTTAAATATTTTAATATTATTAACGAAATACAAACGATGTGTGTATTTCTATAGGTAGCTAATGACGTTGTTGGTGTTATTATTGTTATATTTTTTTGGAAGGCGAGTGCATGATTATTATAATTTCCTTAAAAAAAAAAAAAAAAAAAAACAAACTGTCGGATCTGCCCGCACTGATGATATGACCGAAACAATAACGAAAATAATAATAATAATAATATATAATGTTGCGTCAACAAAATTATTCGAAAAATAATCATTTTTCTCGTTTAAATAACGCAAAACACATCGTATATTCCGATGTAATATTCATCGTTATCGCGTAAAAATGTGAGTGTTAATATAAATATAATAGATTATTACTCATTTTCAAATTTATGACAATACGTTAGTCGTTCATAGATGATAGATACTATAATATATTGCAATAAGTGTATAGTATATTATTATTATTATTATACAGCCTACGTCACCTACATAATACGGTACCTATACGTAATAAATCGAATTTTGAAATAGGCTTTTCCGTAACTTAAATTTAATAGAACATAAAAAATAAGACGATAATTATATGTTTAGTTGCAAATATAATATATAATATCATTGAAAACCTTAGTACAATAGTGATAAAAATACCGATTAAATAAACAAAACTCTTGTCACTTTATAGGGAACAATCATATTTTTTTAGTTAACAATATAACTTTGTCATTTATGAATAATTATCTAATAGACGATAAAAATTATTTTTGTTTCTACAAATAATCAAAACTATCAAAATAGTAGGTAATTGCTGGTATATATACCAACTTTTTTATTGTGCATATATAATATATGTATATATAGAAACCAAATACCCCTCACTCACTGATCGCTGTATCTCAAAAACTGCACAACGTACCAACTTTAAATTTAGAATAATGGTTAATCTAATACTTTAACCGTGCAATAAGAAAGGATTTTGAAAAATATTGCGTTTATGTGGGTGAGTGAGTGCAATTATTTGAATTTTATATAAATATAAAAAGCCCGTACAGTCTTTCGTATACTAATTGCCCAACAATTATTGGGTAATAATAATAATAATAATAATAATAATAATTGTAATAAAATATAAAATATAAACGCATACTAGCTATAGCTATTGAAACCTTTACATAATCGATTTATGGATATGAATATGATTGCCAATTACTATCTATACCATATATGTAAAAAGTTATAAAATATTTGTTGGTAAATAAATAGTCAATTTTTAAACTAGGTACTTGAAAAGCGCCTTTAAAGTGTGTAATATATTTTATTGATATAAGGTCTTTGATGAATTCTTTTTGAAAGGTAAATGGTACAAAAATAGCTGTTTTTAAATACAAAATAATTTAGCATTGTACATATAAATTTGTTTTGTGTGAGACCCGAACGAATCGAATGGTCGAATCTAAAAAGTAAAAATATTGAGGGAAATTTTTAATTCAGAGTAGGGAATTCTGATAACTATCACCTAATATCACTATAATCGTTCCGTCAAATAATTTTGGTTCTGTTCCTAGTATAGAGGTTGTAAAACACTTTAAAGTTTTTAAAAAAATAAAATAATAATATTAACCCCTCTCATACCAGGCAAAACTGTAAACGGGCGAAGCCGGTTAATTCAGCTAGGTAGTAGTTATTATAAGATTGACAATTAATTGGGTGGGCATGTCGATTCGACAAAATAATATTAACAGCATATAATATGTAGGTATATTAATATTTTATACCATCGTGATAAAATATTGTCGATGTGACAAATGTTAGATTTATACTTACAAATCTAGTTTGTCATTTCTAAATGTATTTTATTTTTCAGTGTATATAGTGTACACTGCGAAAATACGTAGGTATATGAATATAATATGACTAGCTGCTAAGCGAATATGGAAAACTACCTGGATACGAATTGATTTACAAACTTGAAAATCTCTATTCCAATATTATGTGCAAGGTACCAATATTTTAAATAAATAACGCAACATTTTAGGCCTCTCGAGTTAATTGTACGTAACAAAAACTTTAGCGAGCATAATATTATGTCTGAAATATGGAATAAGGCATTGATCACTTATGCTCTTCACTATTGTCCATCAAGTTTTACACTACTATGACTAGGTACTGTATAATCATATTTTGTTTTTTGTTATTATTTTATTATATGTTGAAAATTAAAAATATATAAAATATCTACAATATATTTTATTCTAAAATGTTTAATCATACCTACAAAAACGCTGTCAGTCCTGAAGGAAAATCGAAATATTTTTTGAAAAAAATCTGTGAAAAATGAGAAGAGACGATGAGATAATAGTTCCTAATTATAGTAAACTATATTTATAAACTGTTTTTACATAGGGTGTACTGTTTTTTGTTTGTTTTTTTGTTTTTTTTTTTTTTTGATTTAACGAAGGAAAACGTAATTTTCAAACGTACCATCATGTAAGCCTAATGGTGTGTTCATACTTGGAGTTTCCAAAAAAATAAAATCGTTCCCGTATATCATCATTCCACACATCAAATTTGGATGACATTTCCACGTTAGTATAATAAATGACTTGTCGGAGTTTAACCGACCGAGGAACGTTTATAGCCCGTACGCGAAACACTCTATTTTCCAGCTGTATCCGATAGACTATGGTTAGACACTACTAGATAGGTTTGGTGTAAATTATAACATCTATCCCAAAAAACATACACATCACTATTTCCTTGGATTTTTTCCATCTAATTCGTAGCGCTTAAATATTATTTGAATACATTTTTAATATGTTTGTGTGCTTAAATCATTGAAATAATGAAAGACAAGGATGTGGAGAGAGATAGACACTGACAGAGTTATTTTATAAGCCATCAATATTGATACTTTATGTTTTCAGACGGATGTATTTAGAATATTACGGGAGTCATAAGATGTATAAAAGTATGAAAGTACTTAATGGTTTTTGTGTTTTTACAAAGAAAATTTGTAAAATTAATATTTGGAAAATTAATACTATAAAATTGCACATTATTCATCATAATATTATAATTTATTATCCTATGATGGTAATACACCGAGATTGTATTACCAATAATAAAGATTACATAGCGATTTCTACACACTTTTTATGTGATTTTTTTCACTGATTTTGTAAGAATGCAATAAAATTGCATTACAGTATTTAGTGATGAATAATGTGTAACTGCAGTTTTCAAGTTCGATCATTTCTAAAATATTATTATTATAATATATTATACCTATTATTATCAATCGAATCTTCACTTTGAAAAAAAAAAAAAACCAATAGTTTTTAAATACATGGAATTTGTATCGAAATCTCAAATATTTTCAATGACATTTTAATGGTGTAAAGTACCTATACAAAAAAATTGGTTCAAATAATAATTTCAGATAATAATAAACATAACAGATGGTTTTATTTTTACAATACACACGTCATTATACTTATAATATAATAAACATATAATTTTATCGTAATTGTTCTCGGTTTTTTTTTTCCTATTTAAAACACAATTTTCATAATCACTTCCACTGCAGTACAAAGAGCTTTATAATATGTTTTTTATTCGTTTCCGAAATGGGCGTTAATACGCGACTAAAATCATTTCACACACAATATCACATATGGTTTCAATGTGTACGAATAATGATATCAGTTAAGCGATATTTAATTTTTTTAATTTATAGTAGTGTACGTGAAAAATATAATATGTATATACGCAGTTTTAGACGTTTGTGTCGTTTCTCTCTTTTTTTTTTTTTTACAACGGATAATAGGTATATATTCCATCGCTTTTAGTAACTCCCCAGCTAATTATATATACATAACTCTATAATTTTTTCAAAACGTACTATAAATGTGTACTAAAATAATGTGTTTTCGCGAAATTATTTATAAAATTACTCGTGTATAAAAATGTATTACGTAAATTCGTTAGGGTAAATTAACTTCGAGTGTCTATTACCGCCCGAGACTGGTTATCTATAATATTGTATTTGTATATTGATAATTCGGTCAAATAGGGTAAATTTCAGGGAGAATACAATTTTAATAAACTCTATAATATTTTCGTATTTACCGCCTGCAGTTTTAGCAATAATTCATTGTCAGGTAACATATGCCTTCTGACTTCCCCTCAATGAATGTTCATGAATTCACTGCAATACGTATAGTACACCAAGATGGTGCAAACATGTTAATTATTATTTTATTATTATTTAATATAAACAAATGGAAAGGCAAATTATTTTAAATGAATACTTGCCAGGAACGTGCACGATTAGAAACTGATCATGCGGTCGTCGTGAATCTTGGACGAGTACCAGCTACCCTTGTATGTTTTCTGGAAAGACGAATGATATCCCGAAAACGAAAGTGATTTTTTGAAAGAAATGAAAAATAAACGTAAATTATGCTGTGTACAATATGTAGTACGTGTTATGCAATCGCAGCCGATATATAATATAAGTAGGTACCTAACATTAACCCGAATAAGAGCAATAACTTTGGATTACGCACCGTTTACACCGAAGAACGACGATCGATGAATTTTTTTTTTGTGGACAATGGATTGTATACACACTATAATTCAGTTCAGACATAACACGACATCATGGTTTTTTAATTTCTATAAAATTAATTTTTTTCAATTTTTACATAATATAATGTAATTATTATTGAACAGCATTTACAAACTGCACACATGCAATTCTATTTCGTATGAATAATATTTACCCATCCATTTCCAATATCTCTACCTACACAATATTATGTAGGTATACAAAAAATCAACAAATATTTTAGGTATAATATTTTTACTCTTTCGATTTTAACAATTAATATTAAATCCTCATAGCGATAATAGTTTAATGATTAAAAAAAAAGAGAAACGAATGAAATAATATAATTAAGAATATAATTGATATGTAATGCATACTTGCATATTATTTATACACATAGGTATTATATTATCAGACTTGAGTAAAATACTTTTTAAAAGTATTTCGAATATTACATATTCCAAATACTTCCATAAAAAGTATTCAAAATATGTATTCGAATACCTATTTTATGATTGTAGTGTTCTCTAAGTATTTGAAATACTCCACAAAATATATTCCCAATACTTTAAAAGTACTTTTTTTACTAGATTTGAATAACAAAAATAGTATCAAATTATAGTTTTATTATATTTAATCATTTATTTTATATAATAATAATAGTAATATAATAATATGTACAATTTATAATATACACCTATATTAATAATAAATTATATCCAAATTTTAATATTAAAGTTCAATATTGTTAAATTAATTTAACTAATAAGTGAGTAGGAACTTATTTTTATTTATTTATTATTATTTTTTTTTTTTGTTATAATTATAGTATTATATACCTATATAAGATCTCATATCACTAACTACTGTAATTAGGTACCTACTTAAATTCTTATAATAAAATAATATATTCGAATTATTTACTTTATCAATAAAAATTATTATTATTTAAATCAATATATTTCAAATTAGACAATATAATATTGTGCTGTCCACACTAAATATATACATAGTAGAAAACAAAAAGAGATAATAAAATAAACTATAAAATATTATTCACCTATACACAAATACAATTTACATTGACGATTGACGGACAAATAATGAAAGTATTCGGAATACTTAAAAAGTATTCGGAATACTGTATTCGCAATACCACTCAAGTCTGTATATTATGTATGCACTTTAGTATTTAAGAAAAAAAAAATTTTCGGGAAAAATACGGATTCGGGATTTGGCTTTCACGATAAAATTTCCAGATAATGATCACTCGGGGAAACATACGGTAATCGCGGCTTGGGCAGCTCGCATGGAAAAATATAATTAATGATTTTGACGGATTTTCAAGCGCAATTGTGTATAATTATATAGAATATAGGTAATATATTATGTATACGTAATAATAATAATAATAATAATAATAATGATATGTAATATACGAGTAGAAGGCGTTTTCGAATTTCAAAATGTTTTCTCTATATATTATACTTATATAATACAATAAGACAATAATAATAATAATAATAATATTAATAATAGTAATAATCGAAGAAGAAACTATCCGTATGTAGATATATGAACGGTCGATATTACAATAGGTATACGTCCGAGACTAAATGGTTATTATTAAGTTGTACAATAATAGGTATATAATAATAATAATAATCAGAAAAAATCAGAAAGAAATGGCTATTTGGGGGGGGGGGGGAAATAAACGGGAAAACAGACCGTGTTCGTAAGTTTTAGAATTATTATTGGACATCGTTGGCGATTGAAAGTTTGTCGAAAAAAAAAAACACAAACCGCAGAAAAAAAATAAATAAAAATATATTGGCAAATATCTCCGAAAAATATTACGTTTTCTCCCGTTCGTCGGCTTTAACCCGGATTCTGTGCTGTATACTTTATTTTTACGCGTAGGTAATTTATTATTATTATTATTATTATTATATACGTAAAAAAAAAAAAAAAAAACTAAATATAAATTGAAGACTTCGTTGATTTCTCGTCGTTATTATAATAATGTACGGCTTTACTTTCCCCTGTAAGAAAAATTTGTATATACTATAAGTGTACTCGTGTATAAAGTGTATATATATAGTTATTTCTTTTTCGTACTTCACTCAGCAGAATATCCTCGCGTTCGCTCTCGCCGTCTCTCGCTCGCTCCCCCACTACATTATTTCCTTTCTCTACCTGCGCGTCGTACCTAAATATTTTTTAATTAAAAAATATTTTCAAGATTTTCACATAAAATAAATCTAATTAAACTTAAATTAGTTTAATGTTCTTATATGTACGCGGAATATTTTGTATTGTGCATAAAATAATAATAATAATAATCCATTTTTATTCCAAGAAAATAAATTAAGTTTGTGAAACTTTGGAAAAAATAAAATGCGTTTAGGTACTCGTAAGTTTTATTCTCGTTTAATAGCCTGTAAACATAATATACATGATATTATATATATTATACGGGAAAACTGTATAATATAATATACAATATAGGTACCTACATATATATATATATTTTCCTTTTTTTTAAATTTTGTAACAAAAATAGTCATTTTGATATAATTGGACTACCGAAATATATATATATATATATATATACGAGTATATATTTAGGTAGTATAATCGGTGAAATACGATTGATCTCGATGTTTGCAAATGTTCAAAACTCGGCCATACTTCGAAACATCATATATATATTTTTGACAACGTGATTATTATTTCTTCGTATTAGTTTTAATAAAAATAAGATAAATATACCTATATAAGAAATTATATTTTACGAAAATTGTAATAATATGATTTAAATGTATATACTTGTAATTATTATTATATAGGTACCTATGGAGACATGACGTATATATGGTATAACTCATGAAAGTTTTCGATAGGTAATATTGGGGAGGATGGATCTCATCCCATGACCTTTTTTTCCTTAATGCCGTACACATATGTATAACCTCTTTGAAGTACACATTCGGTTTCATTCAGTCTTCTTGTCTAAAATAATGATAGTATATTATGATATGATAACACAGCAGGTAAGTGGTAGTAGTGACAAAATATGATGAATAGCCGTGGTCATTACATAATAACATTTTTCGACCGGTTGATTTTGTTTTTGTTATCAAAAACAAGTTGGATTGATAAGAACTTTCCCTCGCCCACCTGAGATATTATGATTGAAACGATTGCACTAGCTGAAAATGCCTGCGGAACAGAAGAGCTTGTTTCTATGATTTTATATATTGTTTTTTGTGATTTTTCGAAACTTCGTAATTGGGCATAAGTAATATACCTAATGCATCTAAAAATTATAAATTAATACATAATACACAGTACACAGGTAAATATAGTTATCATTGTTATAATTAATTTATAATCAATACAATATGATACGTATGTTATAAAGTTATATTATTACCTATATTAAATTTATACTAATTTAGAAATTTCTTTTAAACGTTTTTTTTTTTCATTTTGGGTTTCATTTGTACTCAGGAAATTGAAAAATAATATATAATATATAATAATGTATTAGGTACAATGTTATACTATTAATATAATTTTTTTAAATTTATTGTCATTCAGAAATATCAAATTTAAAAAATCATCCAGATAGAGATTGTGTATTATTATGATTTTGAAATTGGAAAAAAATATAAATTGCATTGAAAAGACGATTCTGAGTGACGTTTATTATAATATTAATGTAATTTTTAAAAAAAATTAGTATCCATAACGATTGTATTTGTTATTTTGTTATTTCCTCTAAATTTGTAAAATATTTTCATTATAAAAATTAAAATTACAATACAACTAAATACAATTTAGATGGGCAAAAGCGACGGCCCTAATAATAATGACTTATTATTTCTCCTTGTTTAACGTACATTTTAAGGACCGTTAACATTGTTGATCGTCTATATAGAGAAATACATATTGATCCGACAGAAGTTCTTGATTTCTTGGCGCAAAAGTCAAAAGAACTCGATATAGTCTTGTAGATTTATTAATAATATTAAAAAACCGTTTAAATATACCTATATTGATTGATGTACATTCTATTGTAATGGAGGGAGCGTGTAACCCCTAAGGCTCATTTTGATATCATTGTTTTTTTTTATCTCCCCATCCATTCAATGCCACTGGTATACCTCCTATATAGTTATACCTATTTCCGAGTTTATTGTTCTATATTTAATATTTATATTTCATACGAACCGGATATATACCTATTGGTATAAGCTCCGCGTAATCCGGATTAATTCAAAATGACTGCAACTATTTTAATGCGTTTTAATTACATTTTCACATGTTAGTGAATTTTGATTATCCCGTAGACGGGTAGATAGAATTAGTTAAGTAGGTGAGATTTATTAATTCGTACGTTACCTACTTTACATCTCGTGAGTAGTTTAATGGAAAATTAAAATGTAAACACGGTAACGCCGAACAATAAATCATGCTCAATCGTATTGTTTTCCGAGTGCATATATAGGTACTATACAGCAGCTATAATATAGCTATGGTTTTTTTGTTGTACGTAAAGAGTGCTCGATGATACTCAAAAAAAGTACAAACGTGCACAATCCGCAATCGTAGGTATACTACACCCGGAATAGTATATAATAATATTAAACATAAATATAGCATGAAACACTACGGGCGTAGAATGAACGGAGCTCCTTTACTCGAGATCAATCATCCCCTAATCGTCATTATAGTGTTGTAAATTAATCTCACGTATTACGTAGTTTTATTTCACTTCGGATATTTCAAGCCCCCTATGCTGTTATTTTTTTTTTTTTTTTTTATATATATATATATTATATATATTATATTTTGATAGCATTCTCACCATCAATATTATTGTTTTTTTCTTTAGTTATATACGAGTGAAATATAGTTATTTCTGAAAGCGCAAGAGCGTCCCTATAGTTGTAATATGTTTAACGTTCGAACAGTGTTCTAGCGGTATATTTTTCGTTTAAAAAAATTGGTACCCATTTATTATCCTCAAACCGTATAATATCATTTCTACTTTAGCAGCTTATAATATATCATACGCATAAACATAATGGTATTCCGTTAAGTACGAAAATGTTTGTCAACAGATGATAATGCATATAATATTATGCATAAGTGGACAATTTGCATTTTGGTTTTAATTTTAACTTCAAATATCCGAATGCAGGCTGGTAATATATTAATACTACGAAATACATACTATGTTTCAACAACACTTCTTCTCATGAAGATATAATTTCGAATATAACTGTCTTATACAATAAATTATTATATTATAATTGCACATTATCATCTAGTCAAAATTCAAATTTTATTATCATTTATCATACTAATATATTATTATTATTATTATTATTATTATTATTATGTCCCTAATTTATAAAACGACGATCCACGTGCACCATAGTAATATTACGTTATATATAGGTACTTTTGTAACCTATAATCCTATAACATTTATTTAATTAGCGCATATTTTAGCGGAAACTTTTTAGTCCGCATTATAAATCATTTAATTAAGCCTGCGATGGGCCCTTTGCTGACAAATTAATTCGCGAATTTCGCAACAATGGTTTTATTTTTTCCGGCCGATTTTAATTATACGCACAGACGACAATACGTCATACTGATATAGACTGACGTAGAATCGCGAATATTACGCCGGCGAAACATTGTTCATTTAAGGCTAAAATTTAAATTCTCTATTTAAATTCTCTAATTTAATAATAAAATGAAAAAAATCAATCAATACCTTTCGAATATTTTTCTATTACAAAATTATCGTTATAGACCTATCATATTATGTATAGGTATACTTATGTTATATAGGTACCTATATATGTATTGTAGGTATATAATGTAAAATATATTATATTGGCGGAAATTCACTGAAAATCATTGATTGAAAATGGAATTTCTCCTCCCCGCCAATAATAAATAAGAGGGCGTTCAATTATTACGTAAGCGCCTAAGGAGAGGGGAGTCTGTCGTGTGCTTACATTTTCTGTCAAGGGGGTATGGGAGGGGGGGGGGGTTAGAACCATACTGACGTCAGCAGTAATAAAAAAAAAAAAAACAAAATCAAAATACGTAGGTAACGAAATTTTTCATTTATTTTCAATTAATACATATAAAATTCGGAAATTTAAAATTTTTATTTTATTAGATGGGGAGGGGGTCGTCGGACATTTGCTGACAATTGCTGACAAGGGGGAGGTGGGGGTCTGAAAAGGCCGAAAATGTGCTGACGTAATAATACTCGAACAACGCCCACTAAAAACGGTATTGAGACAGTGTAGTGTCACGTGTGTGATGACTCGAGATTGGACATTTTACTACCGGACCCTCGGTGTTGTTTTACGATTTCGCCTTACATAATATATCACCGACGGGCAATCCGGTTCCATTATCGAGAAATTATGATTTAAAAATCTTTGGTCGAGTTCAGGGACCATCACTCGTATGTGTAACCGGGTTTACAGTGATACCAAGAAGACGACGTATACCTACGTAATATGGATGTTTTTCGGACGGAATTCGGAAAAACTATAAACGGAGTGGGGGGAGGGGGTGAGGGAAAGGCACACCGAAAAAACAACAAATTCATTGCCGTTCACTAAATATCATATAATATTCGGAAAAAAAAGAAAAGAAAAAACGGCGACCGCCACAGAATGAAAACGCATGCGTTTCTGCAGTGACGGCGGCGGCGGCGGCGGCGGCGGCGGCGTTTTTAAAACAATCGGCCAACCGCGAAACAATACCGTCTTGCATCGACTCTGTGGGCGGCGCGCACATCCTTATAACCGGCTCACTCTGCCCCCTCGCCGCCGTCATGTCAGCTGCGAAAACAAAACGAAATAAACACAAATTATTCGACAAACGCTCAAACCCCTTTTTTTCTATACCGTTGCCCACTCGTATAAAATATAATATAATATAGCCTATATATAGCAGGTGATATACACGAGTGCTAAAAATTTTGGGGGGGAGGAGAGATCGGTCCGAATCGGTTTTTTTTTTTTTTTTTTATATATTTCCGTTTTTTTCTGAGATAAACGCTCCTTATATTTCATATTTTTAACGTTAATTCGTACTGCCAAAATATACACTGCACTATTTTTCCAACTTAGCGTGGCGCCGACGACCGATTTCAAACTATACGCAATAGTATACATAATAATAATAATAATAATATCGTATCCGATTGAAATTATCGACATTTACGCTCTACACTATATTCGTTTATAGACATATATAATATACAAATAGGTATATTGACTGGAATGAACTGCGCGCCTTCCTCGCCTCTCTTCCTTCCTCCAAACACTCGGACGAGTTGTGATATGCAATAACGTATATAAAATATGGGTGACGTATCACCTAGTCATCTCGTCAACTAAATCCCCAAGATAAAAACACTCAAGGAGTTCTAGTTGTCGAGCGATTAAAAAATGACGAAGGGAACTATAGGTGAAACTCGTCGGGACTTAGATGTCGATGGATCTAAATGACCGTAGAGAACTAATTGTCGAGGCCTGGTATTTATTTTTCATCATCATCTTATCAATATAATAATAAAATAATAGATTATTATCTATGCGTCAAGCATATTATATAATATAAATCTGTGATATAAGACGTATAGTCCGTCGTATTATAGTAAAATATAGGTATATTAGATAATATGTTATAGTTTGATACAAATTAGTATAAGTATATTATGTATTTTATAATTATTCATTAGATTATAGAAATTCCGTACTAAGTTTTGCGCAAGATACAATAGGTAATTATTATAATTATTATATAATATAATACGGTATTATAGATCACCACAAACGTTTTGGTAAGGTAAAAATCACAATATATTACGATATATACCTGGTTCATTAATGGGTGGTTAAGAATAAAACTGTTCTTTATTATTCAACGGTACATGCAATAAAATAGTAATATTATTAGAAGGTAGGTACTTATTTTACTAATTTTTAAATTTTTTTATTCGTTTAGGTATAGGTAAACATGGCTCAATACATTTAATTTAATCATAGGTAGGTAATAAGTATATCTTTCTATTAAAAACACGTTTTTATTTATTATTTTTATAATCGGCACGTACCAACAAACGATTTCGTTATCATATTTTTCCGTGTTTCAATGTTATACATCAAAATATGTATCAATTTATTCACAATATCTAGTTGACGCGTAAACAGTGTAGGAGGATCTAAATGTCATGGGATCTAGTTGACACAAGGGATCTAATTGACATTAGAGGATCTAAATGACGGGTGATCAATTTGGCTACAGGGAGGTTGTAGACTACAGCGATCTAGATGGCGATAGGAGATCTACTATGTAGGGGATCTAGGTGTCCAATATATGGTGTATTGTGAAATAAAATCTTCCACGTAACCACGATAAAAAAAACCGCTTAATCTATAAACGGTCTGATAAAGAAAGTGTATACATTTTGAACAAAAACACGTTAACCGCAGGAGTGCGGCCCGTCACAGGATACGTTGAAAATGAGCCGAACATTCATTTTTTCTTCCATAAATCCACTTTTTGTTCATCTGCAGATAATGTGTGGTCTGAGAGGGGTTTTCACTCGAAGCGTAGACCATTTGTTTATTATAGATCTATATATTATATACACCTATGCTGCATCGTTTTTGTAGCATACGCCCACCTATAGCTATATGCTAAGTATATTAATCTAAAACTGGTATATATAGCTATCTATATTTTTATTATAAATATGATAATTCAAAAAAAAAAAAAAAAAAAAAAACAGAAAATCAGAATTATATCATATTACATTATTATAATAAAATTTATACATATACAAACGATACGATATATGAATATTTAAAATAATTTTTTGAAACTTTACAGTGCTAAAATGTAGAAAAATTAGCTCTGCGCGACAAAATACACGAATTCCTACCGAATTCGACCGTTTGGTTCAAGATTGAAACAATTTAAATACAATAGAAACGCGTTAACATCGTTGTAATTATCAATTTATTCAATCGATTTCGATAGATTTGTTTTGTCTTAGAAAATTATAGTCACGTATAATTTTATATTTTATAATCGTTATTCTAAAAATGACATTTTTAAAATGTTTCAATCTTTAACTGGACGATCGTTATATTTTGATACTCGCAATACTTAATGATAACTTTATAAAAATTATTCAAAAATAAAATTCATAGCCAACGTATAATAATTATTGCGTTTAAATATGTCGTTTTGTTTTTAAAATTTTCGGACGTTTATTGTGCTCGGACACAATGTTACAACTCACATTTTGACATTTTTATACCGATATATAATTTTTCATTAAATAGGTACATAAAAAAATGTTTTTTTTTTCTTTTTCACCATAATGAACGATAAAATTACAAACAACTAAATATAACGCGTAGGCTCTGTTTTGCATTTAATCCATGGAAATTAATTATAATATAATATTAAGCTTAAAAAAAATTATATTATCTGAATCGTTGTCCTTCTCATCAAGTCTTCCCGACTTGTAGCGTTGTAGCTAGACTTGTAAGGACAATGACTATGAACAATATATTATATTGACGGTGCCCGGGTAAAAGGAAATATAAGCACATATGCAAACACTGCTTTCGGAAAACTAAAAAAAAGTGTCCAAAAACCTCAAAAAGTTAAAAAATTTTATCAATATTTTTGAAAATATGTTCTTCAATGTTTATGGTTTTTCCATTCAATGTGAATTATTAAAATCTACAAGAATTCGTAATAAAACATTTTTTTTTTTTTTTTTTTTTTTTTTTTTTTATGAATTTATTTTCTATATTATCCGTCCATATATAATACGCTACATCACCAATAGGATTACCGGTGCATATATCTGTAGACTAGCGTTTCTCAAACTTTGGGTCGCGACCCACTGGTGGGCCACGAGCTAATTTTTGGTGGGTATGGTTTATGGTTTTAAATTTATGTTTTTTAAACTGTATAAACTTTATATTATAAATTATTGCAAAACCCAAAAAATACCTTTATAAAATGACATTATTAAAGTATTTTTGTGTTTTTTGAACTATTTATTATTATTATTATTTTTTTTTTTTTTTATCCAGTTAAACCATGTGGATCACGATAGATTTTTGAGGGAAAATTTGAGTCGTGGTGCTAAAAAGATTGAGAAACACCGCTGCAGTAAAGACTGTATATAGAATAGTCGGTAAACGCGGTATAGGTACTCTTGGTATAATAATATAGCATGAATGTAAATTATTACTTATATGGCGGTTTAGAATTTTCAATTTATAATTTTTTTTTTTTCGCACACGACTCAGGTGGTAGAGGCGACGGGATACAGGCCACTGCAAAACCGGCACGCCGCCGCCGCCGCCGCCGCCGCCGCAATCGATCCGACGAGGTCCCTTCCCGCCGCGTACGTTCCCCTTAAAAGCCTCGTCCCTCGAACGCACGCGCCGTCGCACGGAGCGTCCCTTCCCTTCCACCCGACCGCGTACCAATACCGGCACCGACTACAACGGCCGCCCTGCCCTCCCTCACCCCAGCCCTCCCGTCCCTGGACGTTAATGAAAATGTCAATTTTTAATTAATTTTATAAGTAAACTCCGCGCCAAAGCTTACCCTCGGCACAGTGTATCCGCCACCGTCTCCTCCGGCCATCCCTCGACGACGGCTATAGTGGGATGGTCCTGCTGCAGGAGAAGACGAGTGAAAAGGCCTTATAGGTCTATACGCGTATATATATATATATATGTATAGTACGCGTGCTATTTATATAAGAGTGAGTTTGTTCGACGACGAGAGTTGGAAATCCGTTACGACATCCGCATACTTACTCGGAAAGAAAACCGTAAACTCAGCCAAATATGAAAAAAAAAAAAAAAAAAATTGGAAAAGAAATTTTTTTTTTTTTTTTTTTTTTTTTTTTTGTTATCCGCCACAATATTACACCGTATTATACTGATAGGTTGTCGTGTATACGTATGGGATATTCAATATTTTCGTAGGATAATTTTTTTTTAATAGAAATGATGTATAATATAAAAAACCAATTTGCACCGGGAATTTTGATCTATATATACATATATTTTAACGTATATATGTAAAAAACGTCTAGTAATCCGTAGACAGTCCTGACACCGGATAAATATATTTTTTTATCTATAAATAAAGATAAAAATGATTAAGGTAAGATGTATCTAGATAAAAATAATGGCCATTAAATTTTTTTATTTAGATAAAATATAGGTACCATAAATTTTAAATAATAATTGATTATTAGTGTAAATATCCAATAAATTACACACGGTTAATTTTTATTTGTGGTTTTAAACGAAAAATGTATTGAAAAATATAATTTAAAAAAAAATACCATTTAACGTTCTATGATAATATACATTTTTTTTTATTTATACATTTTTAAATATAAAGTAAAAGTGTAGGTATTACATTACTAATATTAAAGTGGGATGTTTTATTATAACAACAAATTTTATTACAGCTATACATATAGGTATCAACAACATAATAATTAATAATAATTAATAACAATAATAATAGAAAATTGAAATTGTAAAAAAAGCTCGTCGGGTGTCAGTACGGATGGAAGCAAGTTTAGAGAAGGATACTCTTGGTGGATGTTTTGTATTTGAAAGCAATGATAATGATAAATAATTGCATTCGAAAAAAAAAAATGATTCTGAGCGGAACTCTAGTGTACTATACTTAAATATTAATATTAATGATGTTGTTCAGTTATTTGTAATTTAAAAAAGTCAAATTTATAAGAAATTATTTAGACAATTTTATATTTATCTAAATAAAACAATTATTTATCTTAGATAGTACTACAAATAATTCATACATTATTTATCTAGAAAATATAAAAGATAAAAGACATTTTTATCTGGATAAATTTATTCAGACAAATCTTAATACTGTTTATACTGTCTTTGCATTGATTATCTTCATTAATGATCCGTTTTTCTTTTTCTTTATTTTTTTTATATATTATATACTCGAGTTTCTCTACGCATGGTTGACCTCGTTTTTTTATTCAGTTGTGTCAATTTTAAGGAGGTGTCATGCACGTCCTTTAAACCAAAAATATATTGTCCAGCCAACCGTTTCTACATCTATATTCACTATTAGCATAAGATATTGTGCTCACTGGATTAGTATGAAACAGTATGAAACAGTATGAAACTAATGAATATTATCATATTTAACTCTCAAAACGAATCGGACAAGTTCAGTTTTTTAATATGTGCATTTAAAAATATTTTATAAGTAATAAAAAACGAACTATTTAGAATTTTTTAAACAAATATAACTCTCAAAAAAAATAATAAATATCGATAAAAAAAAGACTACGTAAAGCACTAGATAATGTTGTTATCTATAATTTATTTTTTTGGTTTAACTTTCTACGATGTTTCTAAGTTATTAAAAATGAGAAATGCTCACAAGATTTTTTCATTGAAAGTTTTGAAATTTAAAAATCATTTTTTTTATCTAGATAAATTTTTACTTATCTTTTTCCAATTCTATCGAAGCGTCTGTTTTTTCTAACGTCAGTTCATCTTTCATTACAATTCGTTTTTCGTGGTTGCCAATATCAATATTTACAATTTTTATTCCATATATATAAGTTTTAAGTTTATATATATAAATATATATTAGGTTAAACAAATTATATTAACACTTTTATGGAATTATAGTTTACTGATTTTATAAATTAACTAAAAAATACGTAGGTATATATAGGTACCTTAACTCGGAATTTAGCACGCTCTTAAATAGTTATAAGTAAATGTAAAAGAAGTCTTCAAAAATTACTCGTTTAATTAATTTTATAATATCCTTCTAAAACGAAACCTATAAAATTACATCGAACGCTATTGTACTTTATTACGAAAATATCAAAACTAAGAACTGAATGAAAAACACAGAAAAAATGAAATTAACAAAAACCTATTCCTTTTTTGATACATTATAATATATATGTGACAGGATGGCCATAAAATAATTAATAAATTTAAGTAAAGTTAAAAATTTAAGTTATTGTTGAATTTTTAACATAGTTAATTAGGTGTACGGCCGTTAACATAACATTAAATTATCCATTTAGAAAACCTTTTTGTATAAATATTTATTATTAGATAAAATATACGCTGAAAAATGAAATGTAATAATTCAGAAGTTATTATTTTATATATCTGTAACTAACTCGTATTAACTTATTTCAGTTAACTATTATATTAGGTTAACCTTTTTTACTTTGTATAGTTATGTCAGTAGGTATTTTTTTCACTCTTGACTATAAGAATACTATACTTAAAAATTTGAAACTAACTTCACTTTTTTTTTATACATAATTAAATCGTTAACTTTTTCCATCACAATCAATTTTTAAAATTTTATATCAGAAAAATTTCAGTTTCCTTCAACCTTTGGAAAACAAAACCCCTGTTATTTTTCGTTCTATTTTAATGTGGTGGTCACCCACCGTCCTACGGCCATTTTATTTATTATGCGTTCTTCGTTAAAAATCCGAGTATATGTTTGTGCATATGAATTATTGACAAATATTTACCAGATATGCATATAATATAAATAATAAATGTGTGCACGTATAGACACTTGAAACAAAATAATATACTGATACTAAAATCATTTCTTCAGAATAGGTACTGAGAAAACTAAAAAAACTAAAATATATATTTTATATAATAATGCATGTACAATGTTTATATTCGAATATGTGCACATTGCATATATTGAATATTCCAAAACAATTTATGCGTTTAGTAAGTTTTCATATTATTAGACATATCTACATTCTAATTTCAAGATGTTAATAAATATTATTAGACGGGTGTTACAAACTCAGACTTTCTAAATCGAACCGAACCCAAACCGAACTTATTTAAATATTAACGAACCCGAACCGATCTTCATACAAATTTCAAAGTATTTCAATTAATAAAAAAATATTTTTAAAAACTTGATATTAATTTATTGATTTAAAAGTTGGTTAAACAATATATTTAATTATATTAATTCAAAAGCTAAATTATTGTACAAAGAGAATAGTCTAAACCAGATAATAATTTACCAACAGCACGGTATCAGACCAAGTAAATGAACCGTTACTATAAGTCAGTGATGTATATACCCGCGTATACCCAATTCCTAAATTTTAAGAAGTTCGTATATTAAAGAAAAAAATTCAAGACCTTGTGTATGCTGTAGAAAATGTTCATATACCTATTTCTCAAAAATATTGTTAATGATATTTCATAAAAAAAAATTGTCATAGGTTTTAAAAAAAAATCCTAGGATTACTGATAATTATTGACTACAGACGATATCACGAACCAAGATACTAAAGTATCTTAGATCGTGTGAGTATTAATAAATTTGCAGATAGTGTCAGTATTGTTAAGCAAGCAATATACTAAATTTAAAAAAAACAAATCCAAAGGGGGGAGTGATCCACATATCGCCCCTCTTATAACCGCCAATGCAATATATATATACACCTATATAGGGGAAAAGAGGGGAAATTGGCGACCTTAATCTTTAAATAATTATAAAGATTTATTATTTATGTTTGATGTTTGATTTTTGGAAGTATATATTTTAATTTTTTTAAAAGAACTTTATAGTCTCGCCATCTTACCCTATAGTATAGTTTCATTATGTTAACCACGATAATATGTGATAAGCAAAAGATATTGTATTATTTATGTATACATAGATAATATATATATATATATTTATATGACTATATATATATACTATATAGTCATAGATAGCCGTTCTAATATCAAATTAATATCTATATAAGTATAAATCTAAAGTAACATAAGAGTTAAGCTTGGCGTTAGCTAATATAAATAAAGATGAGTTAAACTATAACAATATAGAGAAAGATACTTTGTTGGAATTTTCTAAAAGATCTCCCAGAAGGATGCAAATGTTAGATTGGACACAATAAATAAAATATATTTTGCCTAGTTAATAAGTTTATTTTTCAGTTTTTTATTTAAATATTAACATTATA
>JAIPRL010005674.1:0-30924 GCA_025469235.1 Pemphigus obesinymphae
TCATTATTTACGAAATGGGGGCTGGAGACATATGTCCCTGGCCCCCCTTCAGTTTTTTCGTTATTGCGGCTAAGATAATACCGTACAAATTCTGAAAATTATCATACAAATTCATACAAATGATGTACTAAATATTTGCATAAAAATTATAATGAATTTCCGAATTGGGGGGACGGGCGACACGTACGTGATTTAATTTGGTCTTTAGTAAAGAATCTATAATTTGAAGGTCTTGCTATCTGGGGAAGCCGTAATAATCAGTAAGTATCTATTTAAAGTATAGGTATTAGAAAAAAATGTATAGGTATTTGTATTTAGTCACTTAATTAGAATTACATATTATTAGTATATTTAAATACAGTTTTAATGAAGAAAACCTATTTAAAAATGTATTTGTTATACTCTTCAAAAATATTTTTAACAACACAATACGTATGTACATAAATTTTAATGAAGCTGTTTCTGTACATAAAATCAATTTTATACTTGTATATTATAATATGATATACTTTACTATTTTATATGTTCTAATTAAACGAGAAAAAATACCAAAATATAATAAATTATAAATAAATATAAAATATACCGAATCACAATAATGTGTTTTTTTTTATTTCTGTCTTCCTAACCTACCCCCCATATCTCAAATTATATCTTCAAAGAATAACAATATTTAGCTACTAGCTTAAATCCGATCGAGAATGATCCCGTGTGTAAAAATGAATTTTATCATTTATGCGATTGCGTTTTAAAATCTCAAATATTACATCCTATAATGGTATAATAGCTTCTAAGTGACATTAAACAGATATTATAAAATAAATAGTTATTAGGTCATAAGTTTAAGTTACGTAACTATAAATTATTCTTGCAATATCACAAAAAATATGAATGGAACTGTTCGATTTTTTTAAACTTATAACATATAGAAATTAACCTAGGGTCATTCTCACGGGGGGGATGAAGGTGTCATATCCCCCCCATGACTACTTTAGATTTTGAGCGGAGCAAGAAATCTAATGGTTTTTACATTGATGTTTTTTTTTCGTGTACAACTTTTCGATCAGAAGACATGAACTAATTTGTACATGTGACCCCATTTTCCGGTAACAAATTTCAAAACAAATCTAGTTTGTACTTTATAGAAGGCATTTTTGGTCATTTTCGAAAAACGAGGTAGGAAAAACTACCGAAAAGACACAAAAACGGCCAAAATACGATTTAGTCAAATCAAAATTTATGTTTGAAGTTTCGCTCAGAATCTTTTTATCTTTTCAAATGCAATACATTCACCAAGAGTATCCTGTCCAATAAACGAAGTGCTTCCACCCCTACTAACACCCGACAAACGAAGTGCACCGTTTTTTTCTCTATAGATTTCCACATAAATAAAATAATATTATTTTGTTTTAATTTTTTTTTTATAACGTATAATATAATAATAATAATAATATTTTATATAATAAAATTCTTCAATTATAGATTAATTGTATTACTTTCCTAAGTATAATGAATGCAGAAAATAATACGACAAATGAGCAATAATTGGATTGTATTAAATTCATAGTCAAATTCAGATAAATTACTTCTTTTTTTTATTCTAATTTCGATGTATCAATATTTTGGTGTTGAGTTACTTGTAGAATTATTTATATATATAAATAAATACCCAGTTTCTACAAAATAATTTGTTTTTATTTAACAAATACGTATTTCGAAAACAATGTTCTCATCTTCAGTGTTAAACAACTACTGTTATATATATGTGATATATAATATGTGATGTAAGTTGTAGCACGTATATGTATGTGTGAATTAAAGTGTAATGTACAATTGAACTATTATACTATCCGTGCTATATAAAAGCAATATTGCATCAATTAAAATCGTATAAACGTAGAAAAACATTCACTTTTAGGTTAATCATCTAAAATTCTGAAATTTAAATTAATTTTTAATTAGAGTAGTGAAAATATACGTGTAGTAGGCATGGAGTTAATTAAATATTTTAAAATCTGACAAACTACATCATAGGTGTACTTATTTTAATTTAATAACGATTGATTTGTATAAATATATATAATTATATAACATTTTCAAATACCATAACCTTAAAAGGTATTATTTACTATTATTGACTATAGTACTGTCAACTATAGTTACTAATACTACTATACTATAGTATAACTATAGTTATAAAAAATTTAAAATTTTTTTGGCACTTTTCAGTAATTTATATATAATTCTGGACTATTTTAATTGGTTTTGTTGTATGTAGGTATATAATTTTTAAATTAAAAGATTCGAGTAGGAATTTAATATGTTTTTATCATTGTGACTATTATTATATATATTCTCAGTAGTTTTTTTTAACGTAAAGGAAAACTACTGAAAATAACCTAATATTGTAATAGTCAGAAACCTTTTATCGAAATAAATGATTTAATTTTAATTTTTTAATAATTGCTTTCAAATTCAATAAACCTAACACTATAGTAGCGTATCCGACAAGCAAAGTGCTTTTCACCCCTACAGACTATTTTTATTGTCTTTTAACTTAAAATTTAAATAAAATAACGCCTAAGAATTCGCTTTATAAGAAATTTCGACCAATATCGAACTATATATAAGTTATATAATAATCGAAAAAACACGCATTAAATAATATAGTGTACCTATATTATGTATAATATATCAATTATCGGTATTTTTGTTGTCGACTGTCAGCGAATTGAACACATTAATAAACATGATTGAAACCAGATTTATTATTGGGAAATTAGGAGTCCCGAGTTGGTGAACTCACATAATCAGTATGGATTATCTGGGCAATCTTATAATTACTTAAATATTGAATACGAATACTTTAAAATCGTGTCTATAATAGTCTAAATTTCCTTTAACACAAACAATAATAATATGGTATTGTGTTAGCTGTACTGAAACAAAATCCTATTTGCATATGCAATTGATTGTGTTTCGAAAATGTAGGTATATTATAACCAGGTAAAGTCAAAAATCATTGTCAGTGACGTTGAATTTTCTACGCACAGTGATACACATAGCGCTACTCAACCATTATACGTCCATATTATAGTGTATAGCGAGAGAAAAAAAAAAACGTGGATTAGTCGTGTATTTTTCTCGTTTTTCATTTTCTTCCCCTCACTATCCTAGGGGTCCTGACTAATTTGTGACGAAGCTCCCATGCCACCACAAACGTGCGGTTAATGGGTATGTCAATGAAATTTAATGGTTCGTTTTCCGATCGGTTTATTTGCTCAGCAGTTCGAGACACATCACCAAGAAAGTTCAATATGCGTGACACCCGGGATGCTCCAATAACCGATTTGTCACACCCGGGGTTTCGAGGATATGAACATTTATACGTATCGTCGACCGTGTCACCGGGCGTTTATATAATATGTGTAATTGAATAGCCGTGAGTGTGTATAAATCGATGAGTGGAGGATAGGAGATGGAGTGACGTTTTCAAATATGTATAAATACACATTTCTGAAAATCTCTTGCGTGAGACTTGCACGCCCATATTATAGCGGGTAATCCTATATCATTACCATTTAACTAAATAATGACGCCCACGAATCGTATTATGGCTATAATAGTCGTATAATGATAAGTACGTAACAGTGTTTAGTGATGGTTTTGGAACTTTTTTTTTTTTTTCTAAAGGTTCGGGTAACAATTTCATTATAATCGACCATATTCCAAATACACCATCGATCCATAGTGCCACGATTAGTGCACGCGTAATTTTCACCATCTAATAACAATGTAGTCAAATTTGGGTTTTCGAAAAAAAGAGCCAACACGGATCACAGAAGGTGACACTGATTCTGTGATGCCATATTTATAAAATAAAATCCTATGCAAAATGTCAATATTGGATCAAGAGCCAGCCGATATTAATTTGGTACTTGATAGTCCCCAAAATGTTTATCCCCTAGTAATTCCCTATCACATGATTTTAAATAAAACATTAACCTTAAACGGCTTCAACTTGCAACCCAGGGAAATGGTTCCACTCACATAACCTTCACTGATTAGTATTTAGGACGTTTAAATAAAAATATATACTATATGTACTGTATAGTCATGATAGAGAACGAACGAATATCGATGATTAGCATTATATTCCCAGTTATAGGAAGTGAGAATACTTTATTGGTTTTTTGAAATGGTATTTATGTAATTAAATTAATTTAAATTTTTAATAATATTTCATAATTCAAAATAATTATATCGATTGTAATTTGTACGTATTATGATATTATAATAATAAAAAAAATATTATCAATTAACGTGTTATTATTTACTAATTGTCGTGTACCTACATATGAACAATTTTTCGTGTAGGTACATATCGTGTTCTGTGTATAATATTGAATTGTATAAAACATTTAAACATTATTTATTTAGACATAAAATCAATATCGTAAAACCTTGATTTGAAGTTATTTTTAAATGAAAATGTTTGCAAGTATAACAACTATACATTTATTAACCAATAATTGTAATGCTGTTGAGGGTATCACAGTAAAAAATAAAAATAACCATATAAAATTGCACTTTTGTGCATAAATATTATAAAAATATAACCAAAAAGAAGTTTATTCATAAATTGATATTTCATTTTTTCATTTTAATAATAACTCTCTTTATCTCTCCGAACTTCATCCAACCTCCAAAGTTTACAACTAATTGTTAGAATTTTTTTTTTTAATATGTTCAACCTTTTAAAAGTTTTATCGAGATAAAAATAATAAATGAATAAATCTAATGAATAATCGCATATAACACAATTTTAAAATTCTCATTTATTATTATACCTATAAGGATATAAATAATTATAATAAAGAAATTCTCATGGGACATCCTCCGGTACATATAATCGATATGCATATTATTATATATTGATATATATATACATATATTTTTTTTATAAGTATTCTAGTGAGCGATAAATTGAACGATGGTGTGAGTTTACAATTTAAACTATAATTTTCATATACGGATACGATTTAAACAGTGCTAAGCATATTACCTAATAATCATTATAATCGGTTCAACAAAAAACTAGTGTGTTATTTAAAAATCTATATATTATCTATTAACATTATTATTATGTTACTCTGCATGTTATTCATACCTTCATAGTTTTGATTTTTTGATTATTTCTTAGCATTGTTAGTTTTTTCCGGAAGTAGATCGTTAAAACAATAATATAATATTAACACCACAAACAAACGAGTTTGTCTTCACGCGATTATTAAATCATTTCCGTGTGACTATAACGAGATTGACGGAGAAAATCGAACAACAAAAACTAATACTTAAAAATTAAATTGACTATTAAGATATTGTACAAGTCTATAATAGTATCTACCTATAATACCAATATATGTTAGACACGCAATTTTGTATGTATATCAATTATCTATGTGGCTCGATATTTTTCCAGTATATAATATACATGAACATGAAATAACATATAATTGTATTCTTTTATATAAAATACTAATATTTTTTAGTCGTTTTTCTTCATTGCATTTCGGACATTTTTTTTTTATTAATTCTCCGGCCTGTTTACCGTATCACCTACGGTATATAATATTTTCCTTTGGGTTTTTCGACTGCTCTCAGCGAGTGATTTTTCCGTTTTGCGGTTGCCAGTAATTTCGAGTTTTCTCCGAACTTCCGATGCTTGTAAATACAAACAAATAACATAACGTTAAAAGCTTCTAAACTATCTCTGTGGTACCGCGGGGATAACGCGTGTTTATCGTTACCCGGTGTCTATAAATATTATCCAGACTCCAGACGAAATCGTGAAAACCTTAATTATTATTTATTATCATTTTTTTTTTCGTTTGTTTAAATTACGTATTGTATCGATTATGATCATCTACTATTACAGAATATAACAGAAGCGACACTTCCACTAATTTGGTATGTCAGCATTTTATTTTATTATTTTATTGTACATGGAAAATAATATATATGGTTAAAATAAACTTATTTAATGTTAAATTAACTAAAATTTTACAGTTATCTATTTTATAACTACGCATCGCGTATATCAGGAGTGAGATGACAATATTATATTAAAAATGTATGGTCAAATTTTACTTATTCGTATATTTTTAAACTAACATATAAGTAGAATCTGTTTGAAAATCGAATTTATTGGGATGTTTTGAAAAAAAAATTTGGAAAAATAATATGAAAAATGTAATTTTAAAAAATAATTATGGAGAAAAATAGTATTGGGAAAATAAATAATTAAACAGATCATCAAGTACGATCATTTTTGGTAATAAAGAGAATCGTTTTGAAAATTTTTAAATAATCAGCGAACATGAAGATTTTACTATGTGATAGGGAAGAATTAACGCTATTTATGAATAATGAAAACAATTAATAGTAGGTAGCAGGTGAGATATATCCGAAAAAACCAATGTAACAGAGGACTTGTTAACGTTCGGATGCGTTCAACGTCAATAGACGTAATAGGAACAGTATTTATAATGCAGCAAATCGTGGCTTGTTTAATTTTGTGGAAGACTTTCTAATGTAGATATTTCACCGGACAATATATTTGACATTTTTGCCATAATATGAAAACCTTTATTTTTTTTTAAACATCTTTATATTTTCGTTTATCTCAAAACCTTTAGTAACACTAACTTCATTTATTTTGATTCGTACTGTTTTACTATTATAATTGAGTCAGCCAGTAAGCCAGTAAAACATTCTGGCTTTCTAAAGATTTTATAGAACTCATTAAGAATCTATAGTTCAAATCAGGCACTGGAATCCTAATGATTTTATAGGTTCAAGTTTCGGTTTGGTTCTTCAAAAAAAAAAAAACAATATTTTGGTTCCAGTTTCGGTTCCAGTTCATGAAAATTGTGAAATTTGATCCTGGTTAATACTGGTACGAATCGGTTCTTCAAATGATCAAACAAAATTCAGATTAAAAATTATCAATTATATACCGTGGAGTGATTAGAAATTTAAAAATTTGTTTAAGCAGCTCCAGCAGACAAGTGTGTTTATTTACAAGTTCTATTTTTAAAACAAAATATTAATTTTCATTTTGTATTATAATTATGAATAAGATAGCAATTGGTTGAATATTGTGTTATTAATTCTGTAACAAATTTTAGAATTTTTAAAATGTGGTGCTAAATCATAAAATATACCATACGTATTGTGTGTACCTAGTTCTTTCATACATAAATAATTATATTATCTAATATCTATATATCGTATGTGTAATGCGTATGTATATCCCAATTTTATCATACATCCCAATGTTAAAATCACCCTGATTAAATTGTTCATAATTGTGTAAAATTTTATAATAATAATTCATTTTTATTTATATTTAATTTATAAATTATTTATTTTATTTATATTAGAAAATTGAATTTTCGAGAAATTACCATCATATTATTGACTTTTAAAACTTCCTTTAACCTGCGTGCTGTCCAAAATATCTTACTTTTGACTAATATTATATAGGTACCTATTATAATATAATAATACACTCCGATACAATAATATAAAACAAGTCACTGCGCATGTAAAATATATATTGCTTCTGTAGTTATATACAATTATATTTGGTAAAAATAATTGAAAAACCACAGTACGTGATGAACAGCGTTAATTTCCGATTATAGTACGAGCGGTAAACCGTTCAGACCCGGTGTTTAGAACTAAAATTTGCCTCCAAGTGTTATATGGTGGTATAGTGGTCACCACCGCTCACCACTTATTCTACAAGCATTATTGTTTTATTTTTATATATTTTGAGTGTCTTTGTAAATTATATAACGATGTGTATATTATATTATTTTTGTATCATTATCGAATATCGCCGCACCGGCTGTAATTAATTATATGTTTATCATAAGGTTTTGTTACTGTGAATTATTTTAATATTATTGATAACATACACACATACTCTCTATCACTGCGCGCCGTCGTGGTGTTCGCAGTCCGTTTTGTTTTCAGTACACGTAAATAATGTACGCGCACATATAATAAGTTTTTTTTGAGTATTAAGTGTAATTTATAACGTATCAGTCGGTCTGTTTTCGTAGTATTGCTTTGATTGCCAAACCGTGTGTGCTACCCGCCGCGGCAATTTTTTATATATTATACTCGTATTATACGTTCGCACGAATTGCTTTCTTTTATGGTCCGGCTCTAATAGCCAACAGAGATATTGTCGCCTCATTTAGCCAAAAAACATTATTTTTATATTATATACGTTGTGGGTGCGAATCGCTAAATTGTGTTGTTTAATATAGTGTTTGCTCGCAAATCGAGTAGGTATATTATATGTTCCCACGAATTGCGTTCTTTTATAGTTTTGGCTCTAATAGCCAACGCATATGTTATCGGTTCGAATAGTCAAAAATATTGTATATAGTTAACCACCTACTTATTGTTACCATTTGTGTGTTTCTTTTTGTCTTTGATTTATTTTAGGTTTAGGGGTGCAGCTTGCCAGTCTGTCGCCGACTTATTATGTGAGTACCTACCTACCTAATCATTATTATTTTATTATTATTTATTTATTTGTTGAGCCAAAAGGGCTATTTACCATTTACCATTTTACCTGTTTATTTATTCTTTGTGTTGCTGTGATTTTTATTTATTTATTGTTTATACTATTATTATTTAGCAATTTCAGCAATACAGCAACATTTATTACCTACCTACCAATTTTAGTTACCATTTTATTTAACCACCTATATCATAGTTTATAAGCACACATATACAAATACACATACGTATATACCAACAGACATAAACCTGAACGGCGAATAAAAGCGCACGAAGAAATTTGGGATCCAGAAGCACATAATATTATTTTACCCCCTAGCCCGTACACCCGGCTTGGCCCTAACAATCACGAAATGAGATTTAGGAATTTTATAACAGCTTAAAAATATCCAATGTACAGACAGAAATTAATCGTCATAAAGTCATAATGTAAAAAAAAAAATCTAGGTAGTTTCAAATTTTCAAAGAACCGTTAGGAATCCAAAAGAAGATTTTACATTTTAAAGGATTCTGGTTAAGGCTCAGGTTCAATGAAATATGAAATAAAGATTCCAATATCGGTCATGGTTCTTGAAATAGCTCGAGGAACCGTTTTCAGAACCGGTTATTTTGGGTTCAATTCCAGTCCCTGGTCTGAATCAATAATAGCTAAATTTGCTTCAACGTGATCTCGAATAAATAATGTTTGTACTTTGTCTATTGAAACGGACTTTTTTTGAGTAAATTTCGAATAGTTTAAATGTGTTTACAATTATATGTAGACGTAGTAATCTACTCGTACGTATCCCATTCTAGTTAGGCGACGGAGGTAATAGAATAACTGGAGCCTCGTTTTTAAACAAAACAACAAGACTTGGCACTTTTAAAAATATTATTTTTGTATTTGAAATAAGTTGATCAAATTTTGGATATTGTTCTCAAATTTTTTTCTTTCTATACTCGATGTAACCCATGGGCCACACAAGTGATTTGAATCATTTTTGGATTAAAAGCTTGTACACAACCTGCTACCTTTATCATATAAGGTGAACTCAATCAACACATTACTCAAAAACAAAAGTACGTTGGCATGTTGGTTTCTATATGACTTTAAAGTAAAATCAATAACTTGACAAATCGTAGAGTGATTGGCTTTTTCTATAATATCGGAATAAAGTAAAAATATTTTACCTGTAGGTTCATCGATACTTAAAATACCAATAATTGCGTTCACAACGAAAAACAATTCAGCGTCAGTAGTTTCGTCGATCGGAATCTAAATTTTCTTACCAAGCACTTTATTTCTTATGCCACTTATTATCGCATCAAAGGTTTGTCTCAACAAAGATACTGATAGAATGTCTTTATGGGTATATTTTTCCAAAAAATAACGAAAATAAATATCATTTAATTTATTGATGGGTATATTAGCTGCTAAAAAAGTTTTACACAAATCTTTATTGAAAGAATTAAATTTTGATGAAGTAGGTAAAATTTGTTGGATTTTTTTGTCTTTGGCTACTGTGTTGTTCAATAGCACGAATGTATTTATTCATTTTAAAATGTTGTAAAATCTGCTGTAAATCGTTTTTCACATATAACCTTCACTTTGCACAATTTACAAAACAATATTTTTCATGCAAAGAAAATATTTGTTCACCATATATAGAAATGTAATTCTTAATACGATTATTATTTGAAGTTTTAATTTCCAACAGTTCAAAATATTAATTTTTAAATATACGAATAATCACAAAAATATTACGACTACATAATACTCCCGAGCATAAACTACGACTGCATACTGATAACTAAAACAGAATCAAATTAGTATCTATACCACGATCCATGAAATAAACTGTAAAATTATTGGATTAGAGTATTTATTATATTTCATATTTTTAATAAATTAGAAAACCCATAATAACTATTTGAAAATTTAATTAGTATTTTTAGTTGAACTTAATTCAAAAATGAAAGATAAAAACCAGAAAAATAGCATTCTTGTATACCGATATCTACGTTTGTATTTTCCTTACTCGATCTTATTGATATATATGTGTGTGTGTGTGTGTGTGTGTGTGTGTGTGTGTGTGTGTGTGCGTGTGTGTGTGCGTGTGTGTGTTTGTGTTTGTGTGTGTATAAGTTTATGTAATATTTATGTATATGTAATACGTGAGCCAATCACCTACAATGAGTTTGATGAGTATTTTATCACAAAAGCACACAATTCCAATAAACGAAACGATGGTTAGTCCTTCGGCTCATAAATAATGCAATATGCGTGCATCATTCATGGTGGATTTTGAACCTACCTATATGTATTTTATTATTATTATTAACTTTTTAACGATATACTTCGTGTACATTAGCCTATATAATATATATTACATTTTTATATTATACCAGAAATGTCCTTATACGGAATTAATTACATGCATCACAGAAAACTCGAGAAGGCAACGTAAATTAACGATAAGTTCTCCAATATAATATAATTAGTTGTAAATATCTGAAAATCCCATAGTATTGTATATTATATGATTTTGTAATCATTTGTAACCATCAAAAAACCCAAGAAACATTCTTCCAACTTTAAAATATTATTAGTATTTTTATGACGCAATTTTTAATAAAAAAAAAAATGAGATTTATAAATCCATATGAATAAGGAAAATATGGAAAACGAAGTTATTCTATTTTATACGTATAATTTCAGATCGAATCTTAAAAAATTAGAATTTTAAAATAACACCATACAGTTATATAAATATAACCAAAAAATTCATGGAGATTCGTCCTAGGTAGTATACAATATACAAAACACGTAGGTATACAATTATAATTAAAACTTTGTAAAAAGACGTGTATATTATACATATTACATACCTCTTATTTTACATAACCTTTAATGGAAGGAAAATGGTCATTTATAATAATAATAATAATAATATTATACACTATCCTATTCGAGGACCAAAAAGATAAACCCACTTATACTACCTAGGACGAATCTCCATGAATTTTTTAGTTATATTTATATAACTGATGATGTTATTTTAAAATTTTAATTTTTTAAGATTCTATCTGAAATTATGCGCATAAAATAGAATAACTTCGTTTTCCATATTTTCTTTATTCATATGGACTTATAAATCTCATTTTTTTTTCATTAAAAATTGCGTCATAAAAATACTAATAATATTTTGAAGTTGGAAGAATGTTTCTTGGATTTTTTGATGGTTACAAATGATTACAAAGTCATACAACATATTTTAAAAATTGTGTGCGTAAATATTCTTAAATTATTCATTTTCTTAGTTATTCTATGTAATTTTATATATTTTGTATTTTCTATAAATAATTTTTGAACTGTGATATTTTTTATAAATTAAAGATAATAAATAAGAAAAATAATACATATGTCCAGATATCTGGTACACTCTACAGAATACGGAAGTTTGTCTTTGGATAGAAAATAGTGTTGTGTTATTATTTTAAATTTGAAAGCACAAGTTAATCTTAGTATTCCAAAAAAAAAAATGATTTTGAACCAATAATAATATAAATAATAAATAACATTGTTTTTGTAATTATTTTACATTGTTCTCGTTAGATTTTAATTTAAACATTTTAGATAACTGGATAGGGGAGAAATCGAAAAATTACTTCTTTAAAGTAGGTATTTTAACTAGAATGAATTTTCTATGAATACGCTATAAACTCCTACTCGGCACCATCTAACTGGAGAAATGTATACACGTTTCATTATTTATTGTGTATACAAAACACATACAGATTATTGTAAAATCAATACGTTTCTCGCTACGTTCCAAACCCAAAATAAATAAGTAAATTAAAAAAATTATTATGTTCTAACGGTTCTTACGTGTTGATAATTTTATATCCAAGATGTATTATTTCGAATATCGAATGGAAATAATTGCATATTTTGAAAAAATCGATCTCAATATTGTCGTGTTCCCATTGACGAAGTTGCCCAACAGTGTGTCCTCTATATTTACTGACAACCATACACATTTTATGAAACTCACATACTATTATAATTTATTATGTGTATATATACTTACTGTACATATAAGACCCACGTGTAGTATAGATTATAACTAAAACATTTAGTAACTTATACATATATATATATATATTATATTTTTTATAGTCACGCACATTATTCTGACATACTATTATTAAATCACCAACCGGACAACTAATAAGTAACTAATTATTTTATTTCTTCTATATAGGTAAATATAAATAAACGAGAAATGTAAAAAAAAATGATATATATAAATTTACTTTTACCGTGAGTTTTTAATTAAATATACTTATACATATATATTAATATATAGAACACGGGTGATTATCTAAAAAAAAAATATATATTTATATATTGCGAAATAAAAACAACAAAAAAAAAATCGTATACTAAAATCAGTTAAATTATATTATAATGGTTTAAAAGAGTAATAAGTATACGCATAATTGTATAATTTTTTTAATTGTATATTATTATACACTATTAACTTATTATTTTTACCATGTATTTTCAATTTAAATAATACAATTTTAAACATAGGTAATGTGCATCGGATCAAAACAAGTTTATCGTAATGTAACGTTGTATTTGTGATGTTTTCCATTATATCTACTTATTGATAAAACTATTATTATTTTCAATTAAATAATATAATATAAACCAATATTTTGATGATATTATTATTAGCCAAAAGTAAACATAATAACTAGATAAAAAGTTAATCCATTTTTAACGTTTTAACTTGACTTGTTGATTACTGTTGCCAATATCTAACTGACATGACTAGCTACTTTAAATAGTCATTGTACTAACTTGACTTTTAGATTATGAACAAAACGAGAAATTTATTAGATTTATAATTATATGTTTTTGTTTTTATATCTGTATACATTGTTTATGGTATAAAGAGTCAAGCAATAGTTTTAGAGTAAATAGAGCTTTCCGGTAAGAAATTAATTCTAATTGAAATACTTTAAAGGGAAATTTTTCGATTTCTCCAGTACCTATCCAGTATCTAAAACATCCAAAATGAAAACTACCGAAAATAATGGAAAATTATTATAAATCGGAAAACAATATTATTGGTAATTTTCATTCGAATCGTTTATTGGAACACTGTCATTTATTTTGACTTTAAAATTTAATAAATGAATTATTTTCACAGTAGTTTTCTTAAACATAAAGGATAGCTATTAAAAATAACCATAAATTTTTGTATATCGAAAAATAATACTACCAAAGACTTGAAATATATTCATTGGTACAAAAGTAATGATATAAACATGGCAAGTAGGAGATGGAAACACTTTGTTTGTTAAACAAGATATTCTTGGTGGATGTATTGCATTTGAAAATGATGATAAATCATTCGAAAAACAACTTTGAAGGCTTCGGCGAAGTATGTCTACTACTATTAGCTATATATTCAGTATATATGTTTATCATTACACCAAAAAAACAAACCTTGAAATAAATATGATTAAGTGTGACCTCATAAATCATCATTATTATTATTATATAAATAATATTTAATTTTTTAATACTTTACTTTACTATACATTCAGTATAACTTTGTATCGTGCTTTCTATAATATTTTGAATTTTTTTTTTTTTCCAAACATTTCAAAATGAATAATTTTCCAAAATGTGAATAAACATTTTAGTGAATAAACAAATATCATTTAATCAACATAATAGTTAAATACCAAAAAAAATTTCTATGTGAAAATTTAAAGTATTTAGAGTTTAGACTCATTTTTTCAAAGAAACTTAAATATAAATAATACAAATAATACCAAAATATTTTTACAGAAAAATTTTAAATGGCAAATTGTGACTACAAATTGTCGAGGTTTTTCAAGTATAGATAGAGTAATATGCGTTTAAACTTGTATTACATTTTCAAGTCTTTAACCTCAAAGTTATCACTTTAAGCACTTAGAAGACTCAATAAAAACCTCAAATTCTAATATTTCTTTAAATAGCTAAGAATTTAAAAATTTAAAAAATTTAATTTTCACTGTCAATATAGTACTAAATTAATAGAATATTTAAATATCATTATTTTTGGAATAACTAAGAATTAAAAAAAACATTTGAACAGAATCGTGTTTTTAATATTTTTACGTAATTTTTCTATAGTTTTTGCTTCATAAAAAAAACTATTTAGATAATTAAAAAATAACCTGTTAAAAGCACTAATTAAACTCAATTTTCTACTACTAGATTTCTCACTCTATTCAAAATTTAAAATGTCAAAACTTTTGACTAATTTCCAGTAATTCATTTTTATTTTCATTTTAAGTATTGTATGAAGAAAGTGATGGAACCGGATGGAGTACCAGTAGAAGTATGGAAAGTATTAGAGAGTTTAGGTATAGGGTGGCGGACAAAGCTTTAATAAAGTACTAGTTTAAGGAAAAACTCCAGAATCGTGAAAGAAGATTTGTGTTGTACCAATATTCAAGGGTAAACAAGATGTACAGGAATGTAGAAATTATAGAGAAATAAAACTTATGAGCCATTGTATAAAGATTTGGGAAAATATAATAGATAAAAGGGTAAGAAGTGAGACAAACGTTACTAAAAATGAATTTGGGTTTATGCATGGGAGGTCAACAATACAGTTAATATTTTGTGTAAGACAGATTTTAGAGAACTTCAGAAAAAAAAAAAAGGAAATTGTGTACGATATTTATTGACCTAGAGAAGGCTTATAATAGGGTTCTTAGGAAAATCTTGAAATAATGAAGAGAAGATTATCAAAGTTGTATGTAACCGTAATTTAAAACATGTATGAAAGAGTGAATATAAGAATGAAGAATCTATGTAGAGAAACTGAGAACTTAAGGTCAGAATGAAAGTACACCAGGGTTCGGCTTTGAGTTCTTACTTATTTTCCCTGCTAATGGTAGAAATAACAAAAGATATATAGAGTAAGGTGCTATGGTGTACCTATGCTGTTTGCAGATGATATAGTACTGATAGAAGAAAGTCCTGAGAAAGTGAATGGTAGACTTGAAGAGTGCAGGAAAGCTCTGGAAAGTAAAGGACTAAGGATTAGTAGGAGTAAAACAGAATATATAGAGTATGATTTTGGTGAAAGGGAACACAGAGGGAATAGGGATAGACTAGAAAGAAAATTGAGTGAGGATGTAGTGGGAGAGGTTAAGAAGTTCAAGTATTTAGGGTCCGTTGTATAGAAAAACGGAGGTTCAAAGAGTATATGAAACACAGTATTAAGTGTGGATGGATGAAGTGGAGAGATATATTAAAAGATTAATTTTATAAGACAGTGGTGAGATATTCAATGATATATCGAAAATAATGTTAGGCAGTAGATAGGAAGATAGAACAGAGAACGAATATAGCAGACATGAGAATTTTAAGGTGGAGTGTCTAGAGATATAAAGTAAGGAATGAATATATTAGAGGTAGTATCGGAAAAGATTGGATTATTGATAAAATGAGGGAGAATAGATTAAGATGGCTTGGGCATATATTAAGTATGGAAGAGACTGAATCAGTAAGAATAATAAAGGAAACTCATTTTGATGGAAAGACAGAGAGAGGAAGAACGATAAATAGGTGGGGGTGTGATAGTATGTGATATGAGTAAGATCGGGTAAGTGAAGAAGATGCAGGTAATAGAGTTAGTGTAAGTTTATGACTAGGGCCAAAATAGTTCGGAGAGAAGGCGAAGGATGAGAAGAAGATTTTAAATATTGTACATATTTTTTTGGGTAGAAAGAATCAAGAAGGGGTTTTGGAGTAAAGAGGTTTTTGATAGAAAAAAGTATCTAGTTATTAAGTATAATATATATCTATATACCACAAAAGAAAACTCTCAAAAAAAAGATTTTCTCAGTAGTTTTTAACCCTAAAAAAAACTATTTATTATGTCATAATCTTTTTATAAATGAGAAAATTACAAATATAGTTCTCATTGAGCTCGTTTTTTTTTTATTTATTATTAATATTATTCCAACTTTTCTTAAAATCATTTTTCGAATCCAATAATTTATCTTTACTTCAAATTAAAAATAATAATAATAACCCAGATAAAAATTACGTATAAAAAATAATAAAATTGCTACAATATTTGTGTTTTCTGTTAGTAATATTTTCAAAATATTTTGACAATATATCATGATGAGAAATATAGCATTGAGAAAATATGATGGATTACATTTTGTTACAATATTTCATGGAAATATTCTATAAAAAAATAAATTACAAATCGAATGTACAACATGGAATTAAAAAAAAAAGGGGGGGTTTAAAAATATATTATAATATTAATATATTAATAAACATGTCTTTAATATCTTGAAAAAAAGTTTATTTATACATCAATTAAGTTGATATTTTTTTCCAATTTAGGACGTGGTACGCTCGGTTTTTAAGGGGTTCTCAAAAGTGTATAGGCAATTTGAATAAATTTGAATAAAAATAAATATTTAACAATTTAATAATATTTAAATATATTTTTAAAGTAATTTAAAAATAGTCTTGTATCAATACAGTTTTTACTGTTGTGTAAACACGGTATTGGTCAAAAAAATATGTTTAGGAAATTTTCATTTTTATCAATTTGAGAATATTGTAGAAAGATGAATTAAAAAATATATAGGTATATATATTGAATAAAATTATTTAGCGCCCTACGTATACGATTTTTATTACATGCATTTTCAAACGTTTTATAAACTATTAAAAAATTAATTATATTGATTTTTTATATAACTATAAATCATATAAAAATGAATATATGAATAGAAGGCTACTACGTGGGGCACTAGATAATGTTATTAGCTATATATTTTTTTTTTGTTTCATATTTCCAACATGTCTGTAAGTTGATAAAAATGAAAAGTGTGAATGTAAGATTTTCATTGAAAATATGTATGCACAACGTTCCTCTCAATGAGCTGAAATTATTCTTTGTTAACTATTAATTTTTGACTGAAATCTTTTAGGTTAATTTAAGAAGATGCCATACACCAGATTTTAAGAGATTTTGTATGGACAATTATTATTAAATAGTAAGAAAAATGAAAATCAAACAAATTAAAAATGTTTAAATATATTTTAAAAGTGATTTACAAATAGACCGATATCAGTACAATTTTTAATAATTGTCATGTAACCACGATATTTGTTTAAATACTTACGTAAAATAATCATTCACTCCGACGACAGTCGAAAATGGAAAATGTTTTTTTTCTAAATACACACGAGATAAGGTATACGTTTTCGAGAAAAAATAAATAGGTGCATAACCTACCATTCGGAGATATTATAATAAATATTATACGAAAATATAATACGAGTATAATAATTGATGCTTCGGGATGAATTCAATGCGCGTTTAACGCGGGAATACGACGGCTAATCGGAATAATTAACTGCATGCCTAACTGGCTACACGTACCTACTTACCTACCTATAGTTGTCTATATGCATATATATATATATATATAAAGGTAGGTACGTACCTATTATAACTACAGAGTAACATTATCGTACGAAACGGCCCGTTTAGACATGTAAATTATTATTTTGTGTTGCCTGTAGAAAAAAACGGAACCGTAATTCAGGTAGCCACGAGATTTTTACATTTTTTTTTTTCTTATGTGTGGGAAGATAATAATAATATTATTATCTCGCGGCTATATCGTGGTAATAATAATATTGATAATAATGTATCGTATTGCTTGGTATTATACGTATATACAAATATTGTATTGCGTGATACACCGAATGACGAGGACTACGACGCGACGACGACAACGCGTTTACTACGTCCCACTCTCACGGAACATATTTTATAATATAATATACGAAAAACCGTTTGTTCATCGTCGAAATCATTTCATATTATATATATATATATATATATATAACATATTACCTATACGATTTCCGAATAATATAACGTATAATAGGAAACATATTGGGATTGCCCTCCGACGTATGAGCCCCCTGGGCTTCCGTCGGGTGTTTAAGCGTTTATACATTATCTTTGGACACCGCCGACGCCGTATGAATATAGGTTAGGTTAGCCTAACCTAACCTATTTATATAAGTAACCGACACGCGGGGGCGAATAATATTGAAATTATACTATTATTGTTGTTGTTGTTATTTTTATTTCAATAGAAAATAACGTTTGTTTGAATAGCTGCTGTATATTATATTGTCGAACATGAGACACCGCACGTATATTACATATATATATATGTACGTATAGGTACAGTTTAGGTGCATCCCGTGGACCAAAAAAAACCCTGATAATGCACGAAAATCGTTTTCTTCTCCACCCCCTCCTCTACACTGCCGAACGTGTAATTTACTTTATTAGCTCCTCCGACATTCGCCCCGTAGGCTCGTACACGGAAAACGCAGTTAAACGTTTTTTTAAACATTTTACGTATATTATAGAGGTTTATTATATTGTGTTTTTTTTTTTTTTTTGTGTGTGTGAAAATGGTTCACGGTTTATAATCGACCGTTTACGATAATATAATATAATTTCGTACATTATACGATCTACAGGTACTTGGACCGTCCTATGTAATATACTTAACCTACTTACAGTTGAATTTACACGCACGAACGATAAAAACGAGACGTTATTGATGTATGGAGTATCTTCAATTGTTAATTCTACTGATATATTATATTTTGCCTTATTTTTGTATATAGTAACATAATTACATTTCCCACATATATATTTGACATGAAAGTTGTTCAAATTTTGTGAAAATGTAAAAGCTACAATATGATTAAAACTAGTATCATTATGATAGCAGCATCTTATGGAAAACATTTGAATCAAAATCTGTCATCATCATACGTACGTTGGTTGTAGTATAATAATAAATGCCATTGATAAGCAGAAAAATGATGCAATTTTTTAAAAATTTTAACATATCTGAAAATAAATAATAAAACCATATTATAGGTAGTATGTAAATAATTTTTAATGCTAACATTGTTTAACAAAATTTATAAAATGTAATATTATTTTTTAAAAATTAGTATTAAATTTTTGTAAGAATAACAAAAAAAAAACCTTTTAAATATTAAATAGAATAAATATTAAGTTTTTGTACAATAATTGTCGAATAGTACAGTTTCTTTCAATATATAAAATGATTGTTTATATTTAGGTGTTCAAACCGTTATTTAAACTACAGTAAATTTTTACAATAAAATAAGTATATATTTAAACGTTTATTCAAACTAGTTATTTTTAGTCACTAAATTATTTTTCTTTCTTCTACATTATAATACCTGTTTATATTAATAGGCCGTAGTGTATTTAGGATTCCGTTTCCCTAGAACAGTTAGGTACACACATGTATCTAGTGTCAGCTCAGTATCGGCTTTAAGTGGGGTAAGAGGCCATGCCCCCCTAAGTTTCTAAATTTTTTTTGTAATTATCAGAGTGGTTATTTATGACATTTAATAAACAAAAAAAAAAGGTCATCGACTCAATTTTGACCCTCCCACCCCACAAATTAAATACTAGAGCCACTATTGTGTCAGTTAACACTAAATGAGCGAAAAAAAGGTTAAATAACCAGAAATAAATAAATTATTATTGTATTGAGATCATTATATATTTATATTAATTTAACTTATATATATTGTTATTTTTTATAATATATATTTATTTATATTAATTTTTATATATCATTTTATAAAAGTATTAAATTTTTGAATTTTAAATATACGAAAAATAAATTATTTTGGTTTGAAAATATATATTAAATTCTAACGAAAATGGCATAGTTCCTATTCACATTATTCGATGAGTTAAAAAATTGAAAAAAATTCACCTGACATCATAATAGCTCATCGTCATAGCTGCCTATCTTACATGTGTAAAAAATGTTCATGACGTCACACGATAGTTTACCTACCTATTTAATACATTTTTGAATTTTTGATATAGGTACCTGTTTTATGTGTTTTTTACACTTAAAATGATAGCAGAGCCAGAATTATGATGAAAATTTATATTTTTATAATACTTAATTTATTTATTTATAATCCTATAAGAAAAATTTTCATTACACGTGCCTCTGTACGCAGATTTAGACAAAATAGTAGCTGTATCATACGTCCGGTCATCGTTTTCCGTGTGTAAAAATAGCGCTGTTGTGACTAAAGGTGAGTGTTTAACGAAAATAACTCTTGTAGTATTTTTATATTTAAAAAAAACTAAACACTATTCTAAAATTCTAATACTTCTATTGTATTTAATATTTTTTTCACACATTTATAAATAAATAAAATATCAAAATCTACTTTTTAGGTACGTAAATCATTATGTGAAGTGAGCAACTTTAAAAGATAAAATATAGTTGATCGTTTCACGTTCACCTGAATGACATAACGCGGCTATACTAAATGTGTCTTAATATCTCATAATATAATGATTTTTTTTTACATTGGATTTTCGCCAAATCATTTTTAATAAATTCTTTTAAGTTTTATGATATACAATTATATAAAAACTTGTACTTATTATGATAAGAATTAATAGATTATTCTTACCCCAGAACATGTGAAATCTCGCATATTATAATATGTTGTCATGTAATAAAGTGATAGAAAAGCAAAGATTATTGAGAATAAAAACAAAGTACAAGTTGCATGATTATTGAATTTTTCAGGCCACGAAGGTTTGAAATTATATAATACAATAAAAAAAAAAGATGGAAATGAAATTGTTGTTAGTATAATTTAATTACTGAAACAATATTGTATCTTAAAACTAATGAAATAATAAAACATTTAAATTTCTTGTGTCGTTGTTGAAAATTGTATTATATTGTAATTCGGTTGAACATTCTGAGAATAATAAAAGGACATTAACGGCCGCGGCAGTCAATGAAGCAAATAAAATAAAATGCATTTGGACTCAAACCAAAATGGGAATACAGGAAACAGAATCAAGAAAACATGTGGAGAAGAAATAATTCAGGTCAGAAACAATGGAAATAAATCAAATAAAGTGGACATAAAGCAATCGAAACAGAAAAAAAAGTAATGTACCTATCTAATATCATAAATTGTAATAAATGTGGTTTATAACATGTTTATAGAAATTTCCCAACATATGGTACCTACATGCTGTAAACATTTTAACGGTTATCATAATTTTGCTAAAACGTGTAAAAAGAAACAGTAGTACGAGGAAAATAATAAGATTAAGAAGACACAGGAAATTAGAGTAAAAAATAAAAATGAGAATGTATTTTTAGTTCAGTCTGTTCATAAATTATATTCGATTCAACATAAATAAAATAAAATGATTATAATAAATAAGAAATATGTGAATTTTAAATTAGACTGTGGAGCTTAAATAAATACATTATCTGAAGAAATGTATGAGAAATTAAAATTACAGAATTTAATACAAAAAGCAAACACAATTCTAAAAGTATATAAGGGATTATGAAACTAATATGAGAAATAAAACTATGTTAACGTTAAATAAAAATAGTATAGAGACAGAATTTGTTAATTGGTATAATAAATAAAACTTACAAGAGTAAATCAATAGGATTACCAACTATGATATAATTTAAATTATTAAAATATTAATTTGGTACCAATTATTTTTATAATCAGAAGTTAGATGTAGATAACTTTATTAAAAAAAAATATTGATATATTTGTAGGTGTAAGTTGTTTCCCTAATGTTTGCAAATTAAAAATTAAAAGAAATAATAATACCAAAAACTAGTGTAGCAAAAAGAATACCAATACAAATTAAAGATAGATTAAAATTAAAATTAAAATTGAAAGAGTAGGTAAATGAAAATGGAAATAATAGCTATAAAGGAAGAGATGAGCGAGTGGGTAAATAACTTAGAAATAGTGCAAAAACCGATTTATCATTGAGAATTAGTTTAGATCCACAAGAATTAAATAAGTGTTTTATAAGTGACCACTTTTCTGTAGGTACTAACGTCAGAATAGCCAACTCCAAAGTTAATAAGAAAACAATTTAATAGTGTACTTGATTTAAGATATTATATATTATCATTATAAAATATATATATATATATATATATATAATATATATATATATAAAATTAGAAAATACATCAAGTAAATACATTTAGTACACCGTTTAGGAATTACAGATTTTTTAAATCAGCATTTGGGTTGTATGTATGGGCGCCATATACAGGGGAGATCTGGGGCTGCAGCCCCCCATGAAATTGATAAGACGGAGCTCAGCCCCCCACGATTCTCATATAAAAAAATTTATATTTTTTATATACATCCACAAAATATTAATTTTATTTTTAACAGATTAATTGAGATAGATAAATGTTTTTTTTTTATATTGATATCCGTAAATGTATGTTGTTATCATTTACACGGTATCAAGTTAGATAACCTAAACATTTTTTTGGATAACCATAGAGTTCTAGTTGACCGGGGATCTAGGTAGCCCGTCACCGTGAACCTTCTATCATATTTTGTTATCACATTCAAACTGTTTATAAAGATTCAAAATACAAAATCCTAGTTTAAAATTTTTTAATTAACATATTATAATATATTTTATTGAAAATAAAATGAAAAAATTTAATTCTTTACTTTAGTATTTTAGTGTTAAAACTACAAATATCATTGATAATAATATATGTAATGATGACGTTGAAGATACAGTTATAAATCTTAATAACAAAATAAATAATAAATTATGGATCTGATTTTTATGGTGATAAATTGAAATTACACAAGGATATGTTTTTGGATGTAGCAAAATCAAGGAAGGTCCCAATTAAAAATTTTGAAGATGTCTTGAAGCTAATGAAAACCGATGATGCACTACGTCAAATGTTACTGGAGTTTAACAAAATATTATGTACCTACCTATAATGTTAGTTATACTAATATCGTCATATACATCTAAAAGATCTTTTTCTGCACTTCGCAGACTTAAGACATACATAAGGTCTATAATGGGCCAAATACGTTTGAATGATATTTCCATTCATGTTTTCATGTTTTCATTTCTTCATGTTCATCGCGATGAAGAAATAAATGTAGGTAGAAATTGTTGCAAACCAATTTATTAACAATTCCAAAGTGCGGAAAAATATATTTTCTTTATAAAATATATACATTTAAAAAATAAATTTGCATTTTTAAAATTTTTGTCTTGTGATTTTGCATGATATTAATATTATTAAAAATAAAAATGTTATAACATACAAAACAACAAATAACTATATTTTAGTAATTATTTAACGAACAATTTAAGGAAAATAAAAATAAGAAATATATGATAAGAGTTAGGTAAAACAATACATGAGTTTATAAAATAGTGAGCCCACCATGAAATTTTAAAAACCTGGCGCCTATGATTGTATGTAGTACTAGACTACCAGAATTATTCGTGAAACAGAATGCGAAGTAGGTACCTACCTATTTCAGTGATATAGAAGGTATAGGTAGTTATTTATTTTAATAATATACTCTTTGCAGAAGAGTCAATGAAACAAAATTAACTGATTATGAGCAAAGTAATAGATAGAGCTAGAAGATGTAATATCAAATTTAATAAGACGAAATTGTAATATTGTAAAGCAGAAGTAAAATGTATGTGATTGATTTGATGAAAAAAAAGGCATGAGTCATGATTTTCAAAGAATAAAAGTAATAAAACATGGAGTAAGGTAAATATAATGAAAAAATTCAACCCAGGTACCATAAGATGGTGTATAATAAAATATAGTAGAGGAAGAGAATTAAGAAGAAATATTAGATTAATTAGAAAAAGAGAACATTACGTTTAAATTAGATAAGGAAGAAGATATTAGTAAATCGTAATATTATAGGTGATGAGAGATATAGTAAAAATACAAATATTGTTGAGATAGTAACAAGATTTAGAAGGAGAGTAAATGAATCAAACAAATTTAGTATTTAGTTGTGTTACTTTTTTTTTAAAAAAAAAAGAGAGAATTTTTTATTTGTTTTATTTAAAAAATTTTAATTAATTATATAATATTATGTTTTAAAAATATTTTGTTATTTTATACTTATTTTGGTATTTAAGTATTAAGTTATAATTAATGAAAAATATTGATTTTTATTGTTTTTATTATTTTCATTTTTGCAATAAAATAAAAAGGATGTAATTATTTATGATTATATGTACTTGTACATATTAAGATATAAGAGTTAATAGATTTTAGTGGTCACAGAACACACTTGAATATGCGTGATCTCCTACATATTATAATGTTATGATGTAATAATGTGATTTTAATTATTTAAATATTTAAAGTATTGTGTAACTATATAGGGGAAATGGGGGTAAGTTGGCGACCTTGAGCTTTAGCTAATAATAAGCTTTATAGAAGATTTATTATTTATATGTGATATTTGGTTTTTGGAAGTATATTTTATTATGTACCTAAAAATATATACTTAAAAAATAATGACATCTATATTTTTATTTTAAGTATATATTTTGATTGTTTTAAAAAAACCTTATAGTTTCGCCAACTTACCCTATAGATGAGATAAGTTGACATATTGCTGGGGTAAATTGGCATTATGTAAATATTATATATAGGTACCTACTTACATTAAATCTGTGACGTATACCACATGTATGCCATAGCATAAGATTCACATTAAAATTTAGAACAACAAAATTGATTCAATTATAATAAATAGATATAAAAAGATTTTACAAATTAATACAAATGCACTTTTTATTTAAAAAAAAAATTATAAATGTATTAACTTCAGAACAATAAAATATTTTAATTGAAAAAAAAAATAATAATATATTTACTTTTTTACTATATCTGATAACAAATGTATTTTTATTGCAAAAAAATAGGTAGCTAAGAGAAACGTTTTATATTTCGATAATGATGGCCAACTTACCCGACATAATAATACTTTACAATAATTATTATTCTAAAACACACAATAACATTAATTTAATCAGTGACACGCAGAAATAATGCATACAAATTTTACTATCCGATAAAGATTATTAAATAATTAATGTATAATAATAATTATTTGAAAGTTCTTATGGCAGATGATCGTTGAAAATTATCAAAATGGTCGTTTTGAGAAAAATTATAACAGAAAATCACATGTTTATTTCTATAATCTCAAACTTCAAAAATTAAGTGATTATAATCTCCTTGTATATATTATATTAGAAAACTAATTTATTTGATAACATTTAATCAATTAAAATTAATTCGCCAACTTACCATCCTTTCCCCTACCTCTTTCATAACATACAATTTTCAACTACAATAATTTAACATTTAATAATTGATTGAGAGATTATTTTGCTCATAAAGGAAAATTACCAAAAAGAACGGAAAATTGTAATAAATCAGAAAATAATACTACATTGAGCTTTGCTCTGAATTATTTTATCGAAAAAAATAATTTATTATTGCTTTCAAATACATTATATCCACCACCAGTATCGTATCGGACGTGCGAAGTGCTTCCACCTCTTACTGACCAAATATTTGTCTTTGATATTTTAAAAAGTGTTAGATATTCGAATTTTTTTTTTTTAAATAATTTTAATTTAATATATCTGCAGAATAACCGTGTCTATATACCATCCGAACAATTCTCAGTAAATATTCTACACTGATTACCCTTATTGAGTTCACTAAAAAGTAATGCCGACCAATGTAAATATTGTAATGACATAATGATTTGGGCAGTAACTTTCTGCGACTGTTAACTAGCCATAACGTATTGAATTTGTACGGTCTGTCCTTGTTTCATAAATAGCGCATCTGGTTAACATAATTGAACCGGCCAACCAAAGAATATTGAAATTATTATTTTTTCCTCGTAATTTGTATTTTTTTTTTTTTTTTTTGCGTTATTTTACATTTATAGTACTATTATAATTTACAAGTATAATACCTAGTATTAAATTAATTGACAACTTGTGATTTTTTTCAAATTATTTTTTAGCAAACTTATTTGTATGCGTTTACCATGTTACCATGTAATAAATTGAAATGCTATACCTACGATTTTTTTTTTTATGGAAAACGTTTTAAAAGCAAATATTTTAAACACAAATACGTCATATAAGATGTGTAATAAAAATATGAATATTAAATTATACATATATTATATTATCATAATAATTTTAATTTGAAACTAGAAAAGAAATAACACGAATTTAAGAACGTAAACTAAAAATATATATATAAGTAGTTTTAAAATGTCATAGAACTATCTTAGTATGAGCAAATTAATAAATATACTATATTTGATAATTCAATTTAATATTAAATTGTAATATTAGTTATAACTCGCATGGTTTATCTTGACTACTTTCGACCATTATGCTTATAAAATTTCAGGGGTTCGACAATATACTTGTAGTATATATTCAATCCCCGTCACCCCATCCAATTCAATTATTTTTATGTATTTTTCTAGACTGGCGGAACCCGCAGAAGAGGTTTACGCGTAGCTTCAAACTTGTTTTCTTATATGCACAAATTTTCCGGCCCCTAACGTGTGACGTCAGCCAGCAGTGGTCAAGATGAATAGTGAGGGTTATAAATGAATTAACTAAAGGTTGATTGAACTCAAAATGTAAGTGTCCAACCGAACTCGAACTGAACTATGAAGTGTAAGATGGAACTCGAGCCGAACTTTTAGTTTTATTATCAAATCCGAAATTTGAAATTCACACCAGTGATATCCGAAAATATATTTAAAGGGAGGAGACTTAAAGTGGTTGACGAATCTATTTTATACTAATATACTTTTACAGTGAAATACTAAATACTTTCTTAAAAACGTAAATAAGCAAAAAAAGGCTGTTCGGTTAGTTTAGTGACATTCGCAAAATTTTCGAGTTCGAACGTTAGTTCGTTAGTTAGAAGTTCGAACTTCTACTCGAGAACTCTCTCTACTCTTGAAGTTCGGTTCGATTTTGACTACTCGTATATATATTTGATAACTTTTTGAGTGCGATACGTTGAAGGAGAATAACTCCTTTCGTGTGACACCTTGTAAGTGTAACTTTTTTTTAATACAACTCCTAATTAGTGGAATTACTTTTAAGTGCAATTCGTATAACTTGGTTTATATATTTCGTCAGGATTCATATAATAGTCTGTGATTTAAAATTTTGGAAAATCAGATTGTTAATTAATAAATTTTAAAAATATTTTGCCTGCGTCAAAAAATGTCGCTTTCTAAAAGATGGTCGTTCACTCCTAATGTATTTCTGATAAATAGGTTGACAAAGTATGTAGCACGAAAATTGATGAAACTCACTATATTTCTCGGATTCTTATATGAACTCGAACCTGAGTGTAATGGGTTTCACACAACGTTGACAAATCGTAATTATTTTTCTTACCGTTATAATCTCTATAACTTTTAATATTTAATTAATTCTTTAATTTTAAATATTAAATAATAAAAGTTATAGCAAATATAACAATAAATAAAAATGATTATGATTTCATCCACATACCACATTATATCTAACAATACTCGTTATTTCCACGATCTCCCGCCGTGATCGAGAAAAAAACTCGCAAAATCTCGGATCGAGGGAGTGGGAATCGAACCAAGAGCCACGCTGGAATTCCTTTAATCTATCTATCTTATTCCTACGCCCTAAACTAATAAGCTACCTAATTGAAATGATGATGTAGTCGATATTTTTCGTGTTTGGACAATTCAAATAATAGACGGGACCGGATCCAGACAGCAGCGTCCGCGACCGATATACTGATATACGTGCCACACATATTCAAAACGTTTTTAAGTCAGGCATAAAAACGTCCGAGGAAGGTGAATCTGATGTCCACGACGACGAAAAACGTCAACAAAGGTCACTATAGCCGATTTCGGAAATTTGATGCGATAAGACTATGGCGTGGAAAAAGTGGAGAGATAACGGTCGAACGGCGTTTTCAGAAACGCTTTTTTTCACGACATGGCGTCAATAAATGGAAAAATCTCAAAACAATCAGAAAATAGTTTAGAAACATTATTGCACAATATTTAAATGTCAAAACCCGTAAAAATATGTTTTGTTGAAAGCCAATATTTAAAAGCCGTAGATATTAACAAATTAAAAATATAGCATAGAATAAATACGTATTTAAATACGGTAAATGTTCAATCGTAAAAATATTTAAAAAACACATTATTTTTAAAATCTAATACCAACAAAACATCAAAAAAGTTTTCATTTTTTAAACGGCACGGTATATAATTTATATCTCAACGTTTATCATAGACTTTGTAGCATTTGAATTAAAAAATTACTATTTCGCTTCAAAATATGTTAGTGTAGTATCCTCTTGACGTATTTGAGTTCAAATAAATAACAAATCAAATATAAATACCTGACAAAAATAATCAATACCGGAAAACAATGAGAATAATACATAGGTATTAACGCTTCGATCAAACTAGTAGAAAATGTAAAAACACGTAGTTTTAACTGATAAAAGTATAAAACTTGGTCGATCTAAAACATCGAATACCTACGATAATCCAAATGATTTTCGAACGTCGTATGAGAATACACTTTATGCTGAAAGTCGAATACAGAACGGTTTTCGATTAGGTACTTATTGTGGATTTGATATCATTGTGCCTCACGGCTCACAGTGTTCTTTAAATTATTACACAATAAACTTGTGCATTGAAATTTCGTTTTTATTATATTTTTAATGTAAATTGTATTATTATATTACAAATATGATAAATATTCGGATGTAATCGAGTAGGTATATACCTACGTCCGCATCAATGCTAATAATCACTATTATACTCGTATACAACTATACACGGTCGATACAGAGTGTATGTAGGTGATCCTAAGCTTTTGATCTATGTACCAGTTATCAATATCCAATATTTTAAAGTATTTATTTTTATAATTAAAAAATGTTTGTACGAGTATTTGGAATAGCTTAAAAAAAACCTTCCCCAAAATAAGCAATTGAAAAAAAAATTATTTGGGTTGTTAGTGGCTTTACATGATTTCATAAACATATGTATATATTTTGCTACTATAAATTACTTTTCAACCAGAAGACTTGATCCAATCGATAATTTAGCACCTAAATAATTTAACACCTAATTTTGCACATAATTTTTGGTAATAAAATATGTGATAAATATAAGGTACAAGGTCATTTTTTGATTTTTATATTAACTAGTAAAGAAAAAAAACCCATCGAACATGTCAAAAAATAGGTAATTTATAGTAATCTCGGGAAAAAAGGTCAATATTTTTTAAATTTTCACAGAGTTTATATTTTATTACTATAATAAGTATACTTAATATAATAATACTTATAAATATAAGCCACATATTTTTCAACCATTTTGACAAACAAATGTTTTAAATTTTATTTTAGATTAAATAATAAATTATATTATATTGAATTATTTATATGTATAAAAATCATGTATAATACATTGAATATATTTATCAAATATAATTATTTTTATTATTTCAAACAAATTCAATATATGAAAATCTACCACCTACAGTTTCCGATCCGGGGTGCAAAATGTTTCCACCCCCTACTCACTGAAATGTTTCAATACTTTTTAGTTTTCTATATAGGTATCAACTAAATAAACAATTAGTTCTGGATTTCTATTAAATTAACAAAATATTTTTTCTGCACATCATTTAAGAATATTAATTAATTTTTTATTTAAGTAACAGTTTTTATTCCAAAATTTGATGATAGGTATAGTTATTAATAATTTATATCCATCGGAATTGTAAAAAAAAAAAATATATATATATATAACAAAATTCAAAAATGAAAAATAATCTAATTTTGCTATTTATTGTGGCGATTTGAAATTTTTCAGTTCGGGGTTCTACAAAATACCACATGTTATAATACCTACTCATATAACTACCAACTAATTACTTAAATTGTTTTATTTTTAAAAACTGCTTGCATAATTTTGTTCATTTAAACACTAAAGGTCATTTTATTTTACTTCAATAATATTAAATGAATACCTATTAAAAATCATTATATACCGAACTTCGCTCAGAATCGTTTCATCCAAGGGCGTAGGTAAGGAGGGAGGGTTAGGGGTTCAAACCCCCCCCCATTGAAAACTAAATTTACACTAGATAAAATTAACTAAAAAATATAAATGGGTTTCTAACTAAAATATTTGTATCCATTTATTTAATTTACGATTTTAATACTATTATTATATTGGAAATA
>JAIPRL010005675.1:0-30922 GCA_025469235.1 Pemphigus obesinymphae
AAGTCGCTCCAGCTACTGTATATCCGTTGATAAAACCTCTTTTCAATAGCTGATCCTCGTCACTTGTATGTGTTTCCTGGATCAGTAATATGTCTATATTTTGCTCTAACAGAAGCATTTCCAGTATAGTGTATCTGGAAATACACGTATTATTATTTATACTTATACGCGGGCCATTATTTACGAGCTTATAATATTTATGGCCATTCCATAATTATATTATAAACGTTTTGTGTTTATTGTGTTTTTTTCTATTATATTATTTGTATTGATTTTTCTATAATATCCCGGAATTATTTAATAAGAATTTTTATTGAATATTCGAGAATTAGATAAAATATAATATACCTATACAAAAGTTTGTCCGAAATACTGGTATCAGTTTGTCGATTTTGTCAGTACAGATACGGATTCTCGATAGTGTTCAATAATTGTCGCCGTTATCTATTTTATTTATAATGTCAAAGCGAGAAAGTTCCAATTTTTTTGAAAATGTAATGGTATAGATGAATGTGCTCAGGTATGTATAAACCTCAAATTTGTATTCTGGGTTCATGTTAAGTTTATTATAGTGACTATCGATGTTAAGTTCACACAGAGAAAAAATCAGAAGTAAAGATAATGAAATAAAGTTCATTGACAGAGTTATAGAAAATTTTTCTAAAAATAAACGCAATTTAATTTTTATGTTTTATGATTAGATAATAAGAAAATGCAATAGCACCGTATCTAAATAAATGTAATGAATCATTACATTACTAATGATATATATAGGTAAACACGGATATAATATAATGTATTATAAACTTTATAAAATAAAATATCTTATAAATGGTTTTAGGTTTATAACGTTAATTTCGCTTCCCCCCCCCCTGAGTTTTCTTAGATGGAAGCCCTTGATTATGAATATTATGACAATTCAATTTTAGATAAATACCGAAATACTTATTTTAATTTCGTGTTTTACTAATTTTTGTAACTATTTTATATTATTTATATAAAAATTTTCCTATTTGATTTATTTTACGTATGATTAATGTGTCATTAATTGATATTAAAATCATCACATATATATATATTATATATGTGATGATTATAATACCTATATATTTATATTAATAATTACAATATTGAAAAATGATATAATTTTATACGCAATTAATTTTGTTATAATATCTTAACATAATATAATGTAATAAAATACTATTTTTTTTATATCAGCTTTTGATAATGTATAATTCAACTTCTTATCTTTTAAAAGGTGATATAATTTTGTTTCAAGGTTCTTTTTTATTTTATTTTAAATTATTATCTCTTGTTTATTAACATTTAAAACAATAACAACTTTCATATATTTTTGATATGACATTTAAATTTAAGACGCGACGGATTAGAGAAGTGCTTATTATATAATCATGTAATGGATGTCGAAAATTACGTACTACTAAATTATCTATATTTTAACAAACAAGGTAGGTGGATAAACATTTTGAAACGATGAAAATATTTAAAATTGATTATAAAAATAACGCTCTGATGAAAATGTTATATACCTGCTGACATAATGTAGCCTGGATTATTATAAATAAAACTTTGCATTGGTGTTGGTATATAATATAGGTATATCAATGCGTATATATTTGAATGATAAATTTAATTATTGGTTTTATAAGATATATAATTTGTTTAATATTGTATAAAAATGTAAAATTCGGAGAATTGAAACTCATAAATAATATATCGAAATAGATACAGTGTGGTTAAATCATTAAGTTAATAAAAAAGCATATATTATTATAATATTCATTAATTAAAAATTGTAAATATTTATATTGATAACTATAACAACAAATTTTAAAGGCAGGTCTATACAGTGCATTTTTAAGGAATTTTCATTGGGGGACAATTAAAAATCGATCAAAATATACCTAGGGTGATCGCATACGTCCCGTTTTTGAGGATTGCGTCCCATATTGTTCCGAAAAACTTTAAACGGAACTTTTTTCGTCCCGCTTTTAAAAGTGGAGTCCCGTTTTTATATAATTTTTTGTTATCTACCTTTTTTCTAAAAAATGTTTGCAAAAAATAGAAGAATGCTTTTTTTTATTATTTTCAAACCGATATATGAAAATATTGGTAATATTGGTATATTCACTAATTTTTATTGTTATACCATTTTTTAATACTCAAAATATGGTCATTGTACTGTACACTCAATATATGGGGATTTTATGCTTGCCCCTCATTGTTATTTAAAAATATAGGTAGTGGAAAAACTATGGAAATAATTATTATATACTAAAAGTTATAATGTGTATATTATACCTAATAGGCAAAAGAAGATTATAGTTATAATATTTAATTTATTTTAAATCCATTTCTTAAATCATCTTTCAAAAATATTGACAACCTTTAATATTCATATAAACAATCAAATAATCAAAAAATAAAATGTAGTTTAATGTTTCATTTTTATTTAAATTATAAATAAGAATATATTATATTACTATATATATAATATACCTATTTACGTCAAAATTTCATATATTAATTATAAAAAAAAAGTTTTTTGATCTTTGTGTGTTTATAATAACATAGAAGTTTTTCCGTCACATACCAATAACTTTATCGAATAAAATCTTGCTATATTTTAATTTCAGAAAATACTTTCTATGTCGTCACTCATAGACATGATTGTGTCCTTAGAATTGTGTGCATTTAATACGATTGTAAATCAAAGTAGGCATACTAATACTCGATGAATCATCAACAAGTATATTATTGAAATATGCATTTATATCGCTATTCAGTTTCATACATTTGTCCATAATCATTAATTACCCAATTATTTCACATTGCTATATTTATAATTAAAAAAATGTATGCCGTCCAGTTTCAATAATAAAATCCACTATAGACGACAAAATATTTTCACTGGGTGACATTTATGTCACCTAGTTTACTACCTTAACAAATGCACTGACTATACATGAATTGGCTGATCTGGGATCCATTAAGTCTTACCAGCGGGTAGCGACCACCGCCCTCGGACGAGCGTCCGTTAAAAGGTTAGCCATAGCCTGGACACACGCGATTAAGTAATGGCAGTCAGCCACTGCTGAGTCTCAGGACGACGACTAAATGGACGGAAGATCATACCGATGATCTTAGATCGTTACCGCTACTACGTGGTTTATAAGCCAAGACTGGCTAGGTGAAAATTCTACGGTGTTAGGGTCGCTCAGGGCTAACTCTTTGCGCGGCCGGCCACCCGGAGTATTGATCCGCTTTACTGCCGAAAACACCGGAGGTTTGCATGCGACCATACACTTGGCAGGGGTAGGAGGATAGACTCCCTTCCGACCGCGGAGTCGTAAGTAACGGGCGGGAGTGTGTTACCCCGTCAGTAAATTCGGTACGGTTTGTGCTTACGGGGGGCCGGTGTTCGTCTTCCATATGTTGATGCTGGGCCGCCGCGGAGAGGCAACTCCACCGTGGCGGACCACATGCCTGCTGGCCTCTTGAATAGCCCACAGCGCTAATAAAAGGTGTCTATAGCAGGACTGGAATAGCGAAAACACCCGAAAACCTCAGGGTTAACTGACTGTATATGACGATATGACATAATATTATATATATCTCCCTCGTAACTCATTCAAAAAACTCGTAATTTTATACTATAGTAACTACTAACAACCTTCCCTCCTTAAATCCGGATATTAGTCGGGAACAAAAAAGGAACAAACGACAACATTGAATTGGCCCTTACAATTTATTCACTTATATTAATTAATTTATACAAACATATATATTTAATTTTATTATAAATATCATAGGCACAATAAGATATATTTTTAAAGGTATGCATTTAAAGTAATACGTATTGATATTAACTTCTTCTTCTTCTTCTCCTTCGCCTTCTCTCCCAAATATTTGGGGTAGGCCACCCTGGTCCTACACTTCCACTTAACTCTATCTCCCGCATCTTCTTCACTTACTCCCACCTTCCTCATATCACTCGCCATCACATCACCCCATCTCTTTTTCGGTCTTCCTCTCCCCCTTTTACCAACAACATGCATTTCCCTTACTAATCTTACTGCCTCAGTCTCTTCCCTCTTTAATACATGCCCGAGCCACCTTAATCTATTCTCACTCATTTTGTCTACTATCGAAGCTACCCCTATACTATCTCTGATATACTCATTCCTTTTTTTATCCTCTCTAGTAACTCCACTCATCCACCTTAACATTCTCATCTCAGCTACACTCATTCTCTGTTCTATCTTTCTATCTACTGCCCAACATTCTGTTCCATACATCATTGCAGGTCTCACCACTGGTTATAAAATTTACCTTTTAACCTAATAGGGATTCTTTTATCACACAGAATACCCGACACTTCTCTCCACTTCGTCCATCCACACTTAATCCTGTGTTTCATATCCTTATATGTTTAATATACCAATATTTTCAATGTAATTATGATGTTATAAAATACTAAGATTCACATAAATATAGAATATTTGAAATTTATTTATATATTTTTACATACTAACAAGAAGCATAGATACTTATGTTTGTGTTATGACTTACTTTTCTTTAATCCAAATAAATATCAGGAATATAAATTATATTGATTTGCTACAAACTTAAATCACGGAAAACAATTTTATGTGAATAATGTTTTTTTATTTTATATTTATTAAAGAACAAGATATTTTATTAATTTATAATAAATTTACACTATTGACTATATCAGTAATTGAATACCCATACTAATTAATGTACAACTTACTACTCAATTTACACAAAAGAAAGAAAATTGCCTATACACAACTCCTATATATGTAGCTTTCTCTATGGCTTTTTTAGTTTTTACATTAGATATAGTATATTAATTATTAATAGACTAATAATTCGATAGTATATACTGTACTACTGTAGTATATTAATTATTATATATACCTATATGCAAAAGTTAAAATGACAACATATATATATATTGAAGTTGTCATTTTATAGCGATTCGATTAGAATTTTAGAGAAAATCAACATCTATCTCAACTTAGTGCCACAAACCAGAGCAAATTATATTTTCAAAGTTCAATACGGTTATGGTCAATTTCCAAAAGTTTTTCATTGTAGCATTACCAAAGTGATGTCTTAATATATAAGAATACGTTAAAAAGAAGTTCGAATATTTTATTTCAATTCAAAATTTAATGTTCCCAATACAAACAATGATACTATAAGTCTATAAAATAATAAGGTATTCAGTCAATTGAATTTATACGTTATAACCTATAATTAGTAATTACTAATAAAATTAAAAGATATTCAGAAGTAGGAAAAATAAAATAAAATTTAGCAAATAATAAGAATAATTAGTAGAGAAGGAGAATTGTGGTGATAATTGATAAATAGCTAATATAATTGTTTAAAAAAAAATGAATAGGGTATATACGTTGAGTTTTGATTTTCGGGATGCTAGGGAATTTGGGTGTTACTTTTTCTGGACATTTATTATGTGATCAATCATGTGGTATCAATCTATTTTGATCATAGAGTAAATAATATACAGTGGCCATTGGCCACATTATATACGGACCTATGTAAACACTGAGTGTAATCAGTTTAGTAAAAATAAAAATTGTGATTATGAGTTGGTATCACAATAGCATAAATTGTTCGGGGATTTAGGTAATTTTTAGGTAAAAACCGTCAATTCAGCTCGGCAAAATTTCGCTTCAATTCTGAATTTATTTATTAAATTATGAATTATTCTATAATAATACGTACATAACATTATAAAAGATGATAAATAATATATGGGATATTATTAATAATTTATAATACTAATAAATTTAGGTTAAATATCTCTAAGTTAGAAAAACGTATTAACTATACTATAATAATGATCAATGTTTTTAATTTCGGTATATCATTAAATCACAGGAAAGGGAAAAATTAATATCATATCAATATCATAATACCATAGACCTAAAAATAATCTATTATCAGTTGTATGTATAATACCATAATATCATTACGATAAATTGTATAAGAAAATATCTGGTAATTTCATATTTTATATATGGTCACTCTAAGCGTTTACATTTTCAATACTTCACTGATATATAAGTAAAGACAGGGGTTGATTTTGATAGATAAACTAAAAAATATAAGAAAAAGTCAGTTGTAAAATGTTATAATATTATGAATATTAAAACTATATAAATTTATTTAAATATGTCATATAATATACTTTAAATTACATTATTTTCATGTACATTTTAGCCGTATTTCTAACTAAATATGTTACCCAAATCGATAATTAAATTCGTTTGGTTTTTGGGAAGACATTTTCGCATTTTCTATTTATTGATAAAAATACAAAATAATTAAATAACTTGATTTTTTCTTTAAAAACTTTATATTTAACTTTTTTTGTTTATACGAACCTATATGCAACATCAAGTAGTGTGATAATAAACCTTCCGTTCTACAGATGTTTGTAAGCATGATTTTGGTGACCTTGTTGGTTGTTTCTCCTTTTAATTTGAGTTTAACTAAAAAAATTAATAAATAAATTTAACTTAATAAAATATATTAAGTGAAATGTATTTAAATATTATTTATTATTCCTGACCGTGGAGTTTTAACAAACATAGTGATTAAAAATTGGTTCAACACAATTGTTGATATCAAAATAGTTAGACACAGGCCTATTTTTTTAAATATATATTCAGATATTTTAAAAATTATAGATTTTAAATTTTAATTAAATTTTATAAAAATTACCAAACCGAACCCTTTAAAAAATAGTGTGATACGTATATCTAAGTTAAAATCTAAAAACAAATATCTTTAGACAAATTTCACAGTTATTCGTCTTCTCACCAATGTAAGTTTTCATGTGTTCGGTGAATGTTTTCGGAAAACTTCTTCAAATAAACACAAAAATAATATGACTTTCCTAACAGCACAGACTATCCCAGCAGCCACCCTTTAATTGTGTGTTTCAGTCTTGGCAAGTGGTTCGTGCCGGGAATTACTTAGACTTTCCCGGGAGCAGCACACGAGGGTCAAATTGATTTACTAATTATTCAGGTCGTATAGACAGCTCCCGAGAGGTACTTTTTTAACACTTCACGGGAGCTACATATTATGAATTGAAAAATAACGAATTTATTAGATCTACTTAAATTCGACATTTGGGCAAAACTAGTAGAAGAAGAAGATAAGATAAGGGTGCCCATATGATCGGACTAGGACTGATGTTATAGATTGTTATACACTCCGGTATATAACACACTAAAAGTAACTTTTTTGGTATTCTCTAGAGGGATTATTCCTCTCCTAGCCCCCTAATGGACACTAATTTAAGCTTTAAGCAAATGAAGGGTAGACAAAACTGCAAGGCACTAGATCCACTTCCCCCTGAGTTATGACTATGAGCAATCCATAATTCGATTTTGGACTACCCAAAAAAGTGACTTTTATTATGGTATATATCATAGCGTACAATATATTTTATCACTGATCCGAGCCCGTTTTGACTGTTATTGAATACACTACAGTGATTCAAAAACTTTCCCCTCTTTTGCCGTGTCTGAAATCTCATAATATTACTTGTGTATTTATGTACCCACAATTCCGACTGTTTGTATCGCTGAAGGGTAGCTCGGTCGGTTAAGCATGAATATAAAAATTGTTAAGTAATTAATGGTCAAAGGTTCGAATTCAGTCACCGAAATTAAGAATTGTTGCAAGGTTTAGATCAAAAAAAAGTAAAAATACACGGTTTGTGAAAGCAGTCAAAAAATAGAAATGAAGAATATAATAAAAACAAAATGTCAGCACAGATAACATGTACATACTCGACGTCTATCAGCTTAAAGGTCTATTTAGGTCTATGTAGACGGTCCATTTAATGGTCGGACATCGAACATTAGGATGGTCTATGACCGTTATATCACTGTACAGTACCGGTAAGAGAGGTACTTTGTGCTGTTAGGATTTTATATTGTATGAATTATTATATATATTGCTTAGTTGCTGCTGTAAAAAACTTTTCTAAACAAAGTTTTCATGAATATCTACGACTTTTTATTGGTGTGTATTTTTTCATATGACCTCTTAAGGAGTTTTTGTGATATGTTTTCAGGCAAATAGCATAATAAAACTTTTCTTTATACAATCTTAGTATGAAAAGGTTCTAAATAGTATTTATTTTTTTAACTCACTTTTTTAAATAAATAACATTAGAATGTAAATACCCATCTTTATAACTAAAAAAAAAAAAACGAATACGATCAAAATTGTCAATTTTGAAAGAAGTAAAAGGCTCTAAATCGGTCAAAACTAAAATATTTTTACATTTTTAAAATAAAGAATAATATAAAATAAAAAATGTTAGTATCAAAAAGTTCTATTTCCATCAATCGCACTACAAATGATGAATATACAATATAATATCATTATAGAATATATGTAACATTATAAATCACTAAAAAATGGAATTATCAGTACTAATTTAATATATTAGTTGTAGTCGTGTTTATAGTTATTTTGTTATTGATACTGACAGCAAAATAGGATTTTAGAAATTTGATTATTAAATAATTTTTACTAGGTAATAATAACTAAATTAAATGTTAAAATGAAAACATTTTATCTCTACGATTTATTTTATAATTTAGTACCTGTGAAAAAGTTCTATTTATTAGTTTACATTTTTATTTTATAAAATATTTCATATTTATATTAATATACAAAAATCTTCCTTAAAATGAAGTATAGCATTGAAGGTATTCTATAAGTTGGTGTAATTTGTATAACAAAATCTTAACTAAAGAATAAATTATTTTGTTTCAAATTAGAAAATAATCGCTCTCCTGAACCATTCGACAAAAACGATTCAGAACCTTTTCAGACTAAGCCCACCTAGTGAAGATTCTCAATATGAATTTTTTTAAAGAGTTGCTGTGGGAATACATCTTTAAATACATTTCACATGACTTATGATCCATAAGAATTAGTAAATAAATATTTAGTTAGGTTGTATTTAAAGTACATTTATTTAGACAAATTGAACATAAAAAAACTCTTCTATAATATACGTTTTCATAATATACTATTTTAAATTTTAATCGATATCGAATAATATACATACCATAGATATTATTTATTTTCATTAATATAAATAAAGCATTATGAGAAAATTTGGAAAAATTTAATTTTTCGATTTAAATAGAATTTCAGCTCATTCTGATATTTTTCTTTTGCGATTAAGAAAAATACTAAGAAAATAAAAATAATAACTTCTTAAATTTATACCCAAAATTTCTACTTGACTCTTCTTTCCGAAAAATAGTATAATGTATAATATTATATGCACAGTAGGTATCTACAATACTTAATAATATAGTATGCATGATAAAAGAAAACATAAAACTAAAATATATAGGTATATAGCTATTGATCATATCATAAAACATTTATATATAAATATATATGTTTATATTTAATTTGTATTAAAATCCAAATAGTGAGCAAAACAATGTTTTTAGTAGTTAATATTGTTACTCAAATTACACCTAAATGTTGGCAATTATTGTTTTATTAAGTTGTTTTTTCATTTTAGTAATTTTTAATACTCCATTAATTATTGTAAATTATTTTTACTAAAAATAATTAATTATTAAAAACACGAATGTTGTGTACGAGTAAAGGACATATAATCCAAACTAAGTCAAAAACTAACCCTGATTTACGCCCTAAACATCGTAATCTACCAGGCTCCAATTACAAATATTGCCTTAAATCATTCCTTTATCAATTTCTTTTGTTCGTTTTAGAGGACATGCCAGCATTGTTGGAGACACGAAAGTACCTAAACCAATGGTGTTGAACGATGTGTGTCCATGGGAATCAGTGGAACTTGGAAACGGTGCCAAATTTCTTACGGAAACCAGTGAACTCCAACCAAGCCATCAACTGCCCACGTCATCTTCAACTTCATCAGTAGTCGTGCAAGCAGCACAAGCAGCAGCAGCGACAGTGGCGGCTGTGGTGACGAAACAAGCAAACTTTCAGCACGTTAACGCAAACAACTCGGCCAGCTCTGACGAAGAGGACTATTCCGGGTCTTCGGCCTGCAGACGTTTCCGCCGAAACTGTTGCATGGGCATCTGTCGTCGTACGCGCCCTCCTGGCCATGCCACCGGAAAAATATCGAACACTAGTCAATTGTTCTCGTCCAAAAAACATCATTCAAATTGGCGTGAACAGCCACCATTGTCGTTAAACTCATCACCGGTGGCCAAGTTTAATGGCCTAAAACGGTTCCTGTCACTCTCGCCATTAGCCAAGAAACAACCTACCAGGTGTCTCAATCCATCGATAAATATCAGTATGGCAAAGGACCAGGAGGAGGAAGTGTTGAAAATATTGGATTTATCCGGGCAACCCGTTTTAAGCGGAATAGTGAGTTTGACGGTAGAGCCGACCGTTTACGTGGACGGGCAAGCCACAATCAGCGGAATAGTGAGTGTTATGGTAAATACTCCCGATAATGAGAGCGAAGACGAGGTTAAAGGCGAGGCCAATGACGAGACCAAAGACGAGGCTAAAGAAGAGGTCAAAGGCGAGATCAAAAACGAGGCTAAAAAAGAGTTCAAAGACGAGACTGAAAAAAAAGCAGAGTACAAGGGCGAGGATTATGTTGGGAATACAATAAATGACGATGAAAAGCTGATCGTGAACGAAACTGGACTAGATAGTGCTAGTGATACAATGAGTGTGGTCATAAAGCCGGCTATAGATGTGGAAGGAGAATCCAGCATCACTGGAACTACAGGTATGTTCATAATTGAATATTTAATTATATGATTAACTTTTGTAAAATAATTATAATTTTGTATTTTACTTAAAAGGTATCAGAATTAGCTATAGATTATAATACAAATATTAATAATGTTTATTATTTATAAGTATATTTAGTAATTTTTAAATTAAATTAATATTTTTAATGCAATTTTAAGCTCATATATTTTTATTTTAAAGCCCATAAGTACGTATAAGCAGATTTAAGAATACTTCGTACGTTTTAATCAACTTGAGAATATCGTAAAAATAAATTATAGAAAACAAAATTATCTATGCCGTACGTAGCTAATTTTTTATAAGTGCACTTTTTTATGTTTTATGAACTTTTAAAATCAATTTATTTTATTTTTATTTTTTTAAGTTACTATAAATCTTGAACAAATCAATAAAATGATAGATATGGGACTAGATAATGTTATTGATCAATATTATTATCTAAAACATATCTGTTTTTATTTCGTATTTTTAATATATTTGAAGTTTATAAAATGAAAAGTGATAAAACAAGTTTTTCATTAAAATGTGTTAATATGACGTCCTCTAAAGAAGATGCATTACCCATTCTAAACACAGTGGGAAACACCTTCACGGATTTCCAATACTGTATGATAGGTATTGTAGAGTTATTGTAGAATAATTATTTTGGTAAAAAATAAAGGTGAGAACTTAAACTATAATCACAATTTTTAAATTCTATTTGTAATTGTAGATTATACACAATTTTATTTAAAAAAATGTTTTTGAACAGCTTATAGAACATGGAATAATTAAATAACCGAAACAATTGATAGTATGGTTATAGTTTATGTTCTTATCTTTCTATTGGTACCAAAATCGTTGAACTACAATAATAATTATAGAATATCTACTATCAGAAATTCAAAAATACATTTTTTAATAAATATTGTGATTACACAATAAAAATGGTACACACACGGGTATATTTTTAAATTATTATTAAAATATTTTGTTGAATTTTTATTTTTAATGTCATTAAAAATGTCTACACAAAACCTCTTAAAAATGGTTTTGTGGCATCCACTTAACCCTTTCACTGCTGACCGGTTTTTTTCTAGTGTACCCTGCTGTGCTGACGAAAATGCATATTTTTGAAAAAACATTTTGAGAGTTGGATTTGGTTCAAGGACACTAAATAAAAGTTTTCCAATATTTTTTTTCATTTTGATTCATCATTGAAGGAGATATTAAGGATATATATTTTTATATTAAGGCAATTATTTCCCAAAATGTTTTCACTTTTTTTAAAATTTTTTTTTTGTTTACAATCTGTGCAAAACAATATACACAATAAGTAAATAGGTTTATAAAGAAAAGAAAAGACTTGGAAGATTGAGATGAATGAATATAAGTAGACATATGACGAATATTAAATTAATAACATTTTATTATTATACCTACTAAAAATTAATTACTTATTTAAATACTATATATTATAAAAGCACTAATAAATTTAAACTTTAAAAAAACCCAATGATGATCAACAATCATTATATGTTATCATTATTATTTTGTTGGGTAATACGTTTCATGAAGAAAAAAAATATTATCTGGACACACACACACACACGCGCGCGCGTGCGCGCGCGAATATGAGTAGTGGAGCAATTAAAGACAAAATTAAAATTTCAACACAGTTAAAGTTCATTATTTCTATTGTTAAATTCAAAATTAGAATTTGTATAACTTTAATTATTCAACAATCTTATGATTTATGCATACCATTTATCTCCAATGTAATAACTTATCTGAACAATTATGAAATTAACTGTAACATGTTAAGATATTCAAATTTAAATTTAAATTAGTTACCTTCTTAAAGGTAAAAAATAATAACTTAATGAATGAAAAGGATAAAACATATTGACATTAATTACTAATAATTAATAAGTATTCCTATTTAATATCCACCATTGCATTGTATATGTAGACTTTTAAAGTATTCAAATAAATGTATTTTAAAATATTACTTATTTTAAATACTTTTATTAGTGTAGATATAAAAATATTTTTTTCCTCCTGAATACGAATAATAATTTTAAAGCTAAAATTAAATAAATTGAAATTAAAATTAAAACTGAAATGATTCTTATATCATTGAAAAGTTTAAATAAATTATGATAATATTATAAACACATTGTAATTCATAATTATGTAAGTTTTGGGTTTGAATATTTGAATAGATAAAAACATAAATTAAGGTTATTTTATGTACAAAATTCTGCTTTGCACAAAAAACGTTTACAATTATTTTTTACTGAAAGAAGACTTATATACTACATTTCAAACTTAACTTGGATTTATAAAATATGTTTCTGATTGTTTGTAATCGTTATTTTAAATCTAGCATATTTTGAAATTTTTTTATGGTAATTATATTTTAATGCTACAAATAAAATTAAGATAAAAAATATAGGTCAGCTTCACCTTATAAATATTCTCCTCTCTTAAATAAATGAAAAATGTATCAAAATATGTCAGTTCAATAATATGGTATAATTTTTCTACGAAGTAATTATTATAATGATGATAATATGCAGAATATTTGTTCTGAGTGTTTGTTTTTACTTATGTAATCGCGTATGAAAGTTATGTTTGCATAGTAAATAAATACATGTTATTCACACTAATATTAATTTGCATTACCACATACACACACATCTTAGATGCCGCTGAAAAAATATATAACTATAATTGCCAATATTTTTCTTCTTAATTGTTTTTTGGACACTTTTATGAAATCAGAGTTGCAGAGTATCTATTAGACAATAAAATTTACTATAAATGTATTATATTATTTAATCTATCAAGTAAATTAACAACAAGTGAATCTTATTGCACTCCACTAAAATATATTTAATATTGAATATCCACAAAATAAATACATAAAGTAATGAATAATATGTTCTTATACCAATATGAGTCATATGAAAATTTTTATGCATCCAGTTCTAAAGCATTGTAAAAAAATTAATCTTTACGAAATAAAATTAATTTTTATCTAATTAATAATACGTATAAGTTAAATTATATACAATAATATAATCAATGATAATTTATTCATATAGGTACTATATTTTATAAATACATTAATTAATACCACACAAAAATTTTATACATTTGTATTGATACCTAACCATTTTAAATGCCTAAATTAAAAAAAAAAAAACCAATGTGATATGCATAGATACAAAATATCATGTACCTATGTAAAATTATTGAAATACTAAAATTTTAAATATTTTTTATATTCTATCCATTTAATCAAATGAGAATTCTGAATAAAAGTAATTTTTACAAGTCTGCATATAAGTTCACTAAGATAGATTAATACTGCCCACTGCTATTAAATGATTTTTACTAGAGCGGAAGCCAATATTATGTTGGATGCTGTAAAAATGTATATTAATCTGTTATAATCTTGAACCTAGTAAATTAGACTTATTATTATGTTCTATATAATCCTAGATTTACTTGAATGTGTTTTTCAAGTGCAATTTATTTTGTCCTATGAAAACGATTGTATTAAAACTGAAAATTCAAGTATCAAGTCAGGGTCCGTTGAACTGTCATTTATGATTTTGAGTAATGTTAAATTGTTTTATTTTATTTTTATTTTTCAGGCAATATAATTGATGAAAACACGGTCAATGATTATAAAGTATAATCATTATACTTTAATATATCATACAATGGCATATAGGAAATTAATGGTTTTCTTTTAACGTTTCGAAGCATTCAAATCTTTTTACATCTTTATTCATAAGAGCAGAATATTAATGTGAATTAAATTTAAATCAACTTTATTTGCTTAAGTTATAACAGCTCTACTGATAATATTATTGCAATTAAGTGAATAATTTGTATGTATAAAACATCTTATTTCTCCGAACCTATAATATAAGTTCTGGTTTTATTTTATTTAGGTATAGTAATAATAAATTAGTATATTAAGTATTTTTATTATGTAATGAATTATATTATAAGGTACATACAAAACTATTACAATATTCAAATGGATTTCTTCACACATATATTAGAAACATTACAAAATATAGTTGATAAAAGTTAAAATATATATATTATTTTTAGGTGTTATTATTAGAATATTAATTAATAGAAATAATTCATAAAAATGTAAAAAAAAATCAAAAAATAATATTCGTGAAGTAGGTAGTTGTATATCTATTAAACATTAAAGAACTAGTTAGGCGCTTTTATTTAATTTTGATTCAATAGGTTCATATACTTGGTATTAAATAAAATGTTTTCAATTAAATACATTTTTAATATATTATAACCTTATAAGTTATAACATAATATTATTGCAACTATTTAAGGTCCACAGTTATGTTAATACATATTATATGGCGTATACGTACTGCCTCCTCGGTGCACTATTGACCTATAACCAAACTCTATCTATCTGATTACAAACTTCCTACGACATTCAATACCATTAAAATGTTGGTTAATTTTTATCAAGTTTTTCTCTTTACTCTAAATTAATTTTTAGTCCTATCACCATAGTAATATATATTTTATAAACTATAGATATAATCTATATATCTATATTTAATAAAGTCAAAGTTAAATAAATTAAAACTATATAGCATAATATTATAAATATAACATTTATAAATATACCGACTTACAAAAATAAAAAACAAAAACAAAAAACCAGTTTATTTTCAATGAATTATTCATAAATCATAAATATAAAGTTTTTATGTAAAAACAACAAAAACATGTATACATATATACCTATATATAATATATTAAATAGTTATTCTGCAATACTCAACATATTATGATATAAGAAGTTGAATGTACCGTAATAATAATTATGTGTCCTATATAATATTATATAACGGTGTTATAATAACATTAAATCTCCAGAACTATGATGACAATATAATATATCATTTAATGATTTACAATTGAAGGTTATTGATTTAAAAATACTGGTGATTACAGAAACAAGTTCAACATATGATAATAATATACAGTTCTTCGTGATTGCGATCAACCGAAATATTATCGTAGATTCGTTGTATTAATATTGAATTTTTTAGAATTCGGTGAATTTTGTTTTCATCTAGTTTATTGGTAAACAATATAAATATTATGAAAAATCATTTAGTTATTAATCATATTAAAAACCAATATTTCTTTTAAATATGAAATCTGCATTGTTTATATAGATTCATTTTAACATAATTGGTCACTGTGAGGTCAATACTAATAAATAGCTAGGCGCATGTAAAAATTTAGTTTTCTGAATATATTAATGAAAATTTACACGATCAATAACTTTCAATAACGTTCATAATGAAATCTATATATGATTTACGATAAAAATGAATATGATTAATAATAAAATTAATACATATTACGTGTACATTTATTGTAAACAATTATTACGACTTTGTATCGATACCCTTATGTAACGTCGGTTATCATTTTAATTATAAGCCGGTCACTTTCGTCCTTGAACTTCAACAGTCGTTATAAATGGTATAATGGTGTAATCATCAATAATAAATATACTTCAAATGTTGTAACTTTATACAATTATATCTAAAAATTCTAAATAATTATTAAAAAAACACTAAAAATATACATATTAAAATAATAAATTATAAAAATCTATTTATATTGGCTGATACGTATAATCATAACCATAATTTTTTATACCTTCAGATAAAACATATCAATATGTATTTGAAACAATATTATTGACAATCGAAATAAATCTCTAATACCTATAATAACTCTAAAGTATTATATTATAAATTATAAAATATACGAGATAAACACTTGTCTCTATTTTCAAATACACACTACATTTAACTGTCAGGACTGTTAAAATCTTAAATATGATTAAGTTCATGATATCATTAATATAATTAATTAGATAGGTAATTCTTCCCATGTTTTTCTAAAAGTAAATAAATAAAATAACAAAATTAATAACTCGATAGTCTGATAGTAAATCAGACTAATAATACTAATAGATTGATAGTCTCCGGTTGATTTTCGGTTTTTATAAACTGTATCTTATTATTTTTTTTATTATATTATATGTCATAAAGGAAACGTAACTTATAAGTCAAAACAATTTGCCAAATAAATCATCAAAATATAAATGAATTTAACATTCTAGTCCTATATTTTAGCAACCTGTAAATAAAATATTTTTTTTAAATAGGTATATCATAAATCTATGTATTCATAATACAGTGAAACCTCTGAATAGCGGACACTCTCGGTCGCCAAAATTTTGTCCGCTATTTAGAGGTGTCCGCTATTTAGAAGGAAACATTTTTTTTAATAAATAAATAAATTCAATAAGGTTATTTTATATTATTTTTACATTAATTAAATACATGATAAAACTAACATTTCTGAAAAAAATCTGTCACTTTAGTTTGTTTACTAATTGCAAGCGTAGTTATTTCGTATGTTAAGGTATTTTCTAATTGGACTGTGTTTGAGAACAATGAACTATTCTGTACCTCGATAGAAGAAATATATTTACGTATGCCTTTTACTGCTATCAATGCCTCTCGTAGACTTCTTATTTATGGAATTTCTTGATCTTCGGTCTCATCATTTTCTTCATCACTTTCTTCTTCGTTTTGTGTAGACATGCTCGTACTATCAGATGGATTTTCATATACAGTATAATAACGTACACACAAGATAACTTAATAATTGAGGTTTTTATTCAGATATTCCAAAATAATTCTTAATTTAAGATAAAAATTATTAATAGCAATGTCATAAAAGTGTCCGTTATTTAGAATGTCCTGTATTTAGAGGTTTTCCTATACATAAATAGTGAAAATGTCCCCGTCCCCGAAAAAACGTCCGCTATTTGGAGGTGTACGCTATTTTGAGGTGACTGTTAAGGGAGGTTTCACTGTATTTATTTTTAAATTGTTATTTTTTCTCCAGTTTAAACATCTGTTGAAAATCTGAGTCTTAAGAAATATGAGACTTAATACAATGATACGTTTTGAAATTTTATCATGTTATAGAATTATAATTCGAAAAGTAAACGTTAAGTTAACATTTTAAATTTCCAGAATTAGATTATTTTGTAAATATTTAGTGTACGTTTAGCCGAAATGGTAATTTCCTAATATTTAATACCTATAATACCTAAAATTCTTATATTACTATCTTATATTACTAGTTATAACTTATAACCATAAAAACGCATTTCAAGTAAACCTTTTGAATTATTTCGTTCGATCAACCCGATTCTATTTTAAAATATGACCAATTGTTTATTTATTAGATTGTTATATTCGCATAAAATAGAAGTTATGAATGCCAAATTGACATTTTTGAATTAGATATATTCGTTGAGTAGATTTCCAATGATAAATTTCATAGTGGTTTATCAACAGAATATTTAATTTTATAAAAAAAATATAGGTACCTATGGATTATAAATAAATGGTTAAGATTTAACATTTTGAATTTCTTACATTCGATTAGAGTGATATCTAGTCAAAATTTAGTAGTATTTAGTTTGAATTTATTTAGTCAAAATGCTTAAAATATATTGTTTATTATGTTTCTATTTATAATAAAAAAAAAAAGAAAGAATATTATATTAGAAGTTTTGAATTATATTCGTTGAATGAGTTCTGTAATAACGATGAGTGTAATCAAAATGTTCAATTATTTTAAGAAATATATTAATTTTTTATATTTAAGAGTTATAATTAAAATGAAAATACCTAAATATCAAGTTGACATTTTATAATACGTACATCAATGTATTAATGAGTGGATTTTAATCAAAATGTACTGTAATATTTAGTCGAAATTCTTAAAAAGACATTATATATTAAGTTTTTTAATTAAATAAAACGAATGCCAAGTAAAAATTTGATTTATATTCGTGGATTGGATAATTCTAAAAAATGAAAGTAATTTGTAATCGAAATATTTAATTATATTTAGAAATATATATTAATTCGTAAAGTTCTATAGTTATAATCAGAATATATTAAAAATATCAAGTTACATTTCATATTTACGGACATTCTAAGAGTGAATTTTAATCAATATGTACTATAATATTTAATGAAATACTTAAAAATACAAGTTTTTGAATTTTAATCTAAAAAATTATTACTAAGTTTTAAATCATATGCATGGAGTATATTCTATAATAACAACTTATTTAATGATTAATACATAATAAAAATCGAAATATTTCAAAAATGTTTATACTCATTTAATATTTTTCAAATTTTAAACAAAAAAAAATGAATGCTAAATTAAAACTTTTAACTATGTATTAAAAACGTGTAATGTATTATCAAAATATTTAAATACCTATGTAATTTCTAAAATTTTAAAATAGATTCTTAAATAATTTTAGTCTGAATATTTATTGTTATTTTGTTTTCAAATATCATAATATACTACCGTAACCGGTTTGAACTTTAAGAACTGTATAAACAATTCATTATTATAAAATGTATAAATAATAAAACGTGTGCTTGTAATTTTTTTTTCTATTTATTTACTCATATTAGGTTTATAGGTAGATTGGACATTATGGAAAAATGTTTTTATATGATTATTGTTGAAATATAAAATAACCTAATAATAATATCACAATTAGATATTAAATAATTAAAATTTGTGTCATCTTTATGTAAGTATAAAAAGAAAGAAATTGTTTGAAACACAAAAACTAATTTAATATTTTAATAAATGCCCAAAAATCTCCAAAAATTTAAAAATATAATTAAAATTATTATTTATAGTATTGTTATTGTTATTTTGATTTTTTTTTTTTTTTTTGATAATGGAAAATATTATATCAAATATTTTCTATTCCACTCCTGTTTCTCAAAAAATTGTCATTTTAATCTGTTTCAAAACATAATTTTGTAACTAAAAAATGGAGGAGTTTCCTCGTGGATATTTATTATTAGGTAACACTCTAATTGAGTTAGTGTTTTATAGTTAGTTATACCATTTAGTAATAAACTGTACAGAAAGTAGGATTATGTAATTGAGAGTGTCATGATGTAATTAGGTGTACTGGATATCAAGTTAAGTGGAAGTGGAGAACTAAGATTTGCAACCACACGTAGTTGGGAGAGAAGGCGAAGAGAGTTAAGGATATTGAGTTAGTTACAAAATGAATATAAGACGAATTAAGTTCTCGTCTGCAATATTCAAGATAATTCAAAATAACACCTACTATAGAAGTAAGTTTAAATTAGTTTTTAAAAAGTAAATATATATAATTTCATTCCATAATATACAATATCTATATTATCTATAAGTATGTACAAATATATATATATATATTATACAACTATACGTATTTCAAACTGAAATTAACACATTTTCGTACTACACATCTATTTTCAAAATAAAAATATGCCAAATATCTAAATTTTAAATAAGCAAAAATAAAGATTAAGCATAAATTCGCAATACTTGTAAAAAAATTTGATTAATTATTTTTAAATTTGACAATCATATAATAATAAATTAGTTCAAATATATTATTTTGGTAAATTCAAAAATGTCACTCGTTCATATCATAATAATATATTAAATGGTTGATTTCATTATTTGAATTTCTAGATATTAATTAATACTTAATTGAATACATAATTGAAATTACTTGAATCCTGGTTAAAAGCTTTAAAACAAATTTTAGTTAAATCAATATTATAAACAAATAGAATGCTGGAAATATTTCAACCATATACAAAATGTTGACTTTAAATATTCACAATTTTTATTATACCAAACCAAACATAGACCAATATATTCAGTAGGGTAAGTACACATTTTGCGATCTAGCTGAAAAGACTTATATAAATAAAAATGAATAATTCAATTCTCATAAATTTAAAAAAAAATTATATAGTTGCACGTCTATAACACTTTGAAATATTGTAAAACACATTTTACTTCGTACTACACAATGTGTTTCGTAAACCGTAGTAAACATAGTTTTATACCCTGTCTTAATATACCAGTAACCTAGCTATGATGATATGAAATAATTATATATTCTATTCCATACATATTTCTTTATCATATATGTGTTTGTTACTTTTTACATAATTAATTATTTAAAATAATTTTAATTATAGATTTATCTACATGAAATTTCAACAAAATTTTAATCTTTTTTTTATGTTTAATTCTTAAAATATAAACATGAAATAAATATCCTGAATTATTAGTAGAAAATAAATCATTCTGATCAAAGAGTACATAATAAAAATTATGATACATAGACAAATATGTATGATATCAATTAGTATAATTATAAGTATAAAGTATAGATGGTACCGTAAATAGAGATAAAACGGTTATAAATTTATGTTATTTTTGTATACCGTTATCAGTTTTCGAATGGATTACCCCATACATTTTGCCCATACCAAAAGCGCTGACATATTCGAATAGTTTTATCATACTAAAACAGTTACAAATTAATGCCAATATATGAATAATTGTTTGTATGATTTATGTATAAAATACAATTTTCGCGTTCCATACGAAAACGTCTATAGGTACATACCTCGTATATAATACGTATGGTACAACGTATGCAAATAATTTGAAGTTAGCCAATCATCATTTTATATGAATATTGTACGATTTCCATATACAAATAGGATCTGTATAATACACAGTACGGTCCCTAAATATATTCAGAGTAAGTCCATTTTTGGTCAGTTATTTTATGAGATAAAAGTTTCACACTCTACAACCAATTAACAATGTTATATAACTAACATTTTTAATTTTTACTTTAGATAAAACAAAAATTCAAATTTCAAACAAATACCATATATTATAGGCTGTTTATTCTAATTTATTTTAGTAAATTTATTATAACAATTTATAATTTGTAAAATATCCCACAAAGATTATTTTTTTTGTTTCTTTCTGGAATTTTTTTCTTGGTCAATTATCTTCAACAGATATGTGCTAGAATTGTCATATTTTTCAGGTTCCGTATTACCTAATAGGTACCAGTAATATTGGTCATGAAGTTATGACACATCGATGATTTTTAGTAGTAAAAGTATGTATATGAAAAGATCTAATATAAAAATACTATAACAATACGGAGACAACCTCGAAATTATCTCACCCCTTCCACATTATTGTAACGACTTCAAATAGGTATAAAAAAATTAGTAATTTAATTATAACTAATTACCATATTTTGTTTTAATTTGCAACTCATCGGTTGACCTGTGAAATAGAGTATGTGGCGTAATTTTATCAATCAACGACCCATAGCATATGTAAGAGGATTCAAAATAGAGCTTTATTTATTATTATTACCTATAGTATTACCTAAGTAATAAATAACTAATAAGTATTTATATTTAAGATTTTAAAGAATGGAGAAGTACTGTAGTAGTAGGTATGTCATTATCAACATATACTACGTGCTATTACAGTAGGTACTTCTCCACTCCACTGTGTTATAAATTCTAATATATAGGGTGACTCCGAACAAATCAGTTTTATCGATAAAAAATGATAACAGGAACATGCTAAATAAAATATTTTATCAATCGTGTTAAACCGTTATTAATGGTTTCTGCTGACCAATATTATATGTTTTAACCTCCATATATTTAAACACTTGTCTATGTAAGTATATAATAAAGTTCCTATTTCAGATTTTTAAATTACACAGCCGATAAGTACTGCAGGACAACGTTAAATTGAAGTATCTTAATGCAATTTTTATTAATGTTTTCGTAATTTTTTTTAATAATATATATATTATAATAAAATATTGTTGAAAATGAGTTAGTTAACCCTTTGACTCCTAAAATTAACTTTTCTTGTGGTTCGTGTGGTCCTGAAATATAAATTGATGTCAATGAAAATGATTTTTTTATATATATCCATTCTATACACTGCCCAAATAAATGTTCATAACATTTTTTTTTAAGTTATTAGGCTTTTAAAGTTTCAGGGGAACTCAAAATTTTAAAATTAGTAGGTAATAAATACAAATTGTATAGTACAATCATAAAGAAAAACAAACAAATACGTTCAATAAAAAAATAAATCACGTGATTAAATAACTAATTGATAGTATATAAATATTGATAAGACGGTAACAGTAATAAATTACTCATAGAATAAATACTTATAACTTCTTTGATAATTGAAATATCTCGTTGATTTTTTTTTTATCGTTATTGTCATCAAAAATACTATATATATATACATATAAGTGAACTGTATATTATAATTTTCTTATTGGAAATTAATATTAACATGCAGAAAGCGTATACGTGATAGCAAGATCTTAGTAGTGTTTTGCTCTTTCGCGTATACACAATAGCAATAGTTAAAGGCTTAATTAAATTAATTTAGATAAGTCGTTTTTTTAGGTGACTTCGAACATGGGAAGAACATATTTCAAAAAGGTAGGTGGTCGCAGTTATTATAACTATAATAGTATAAAGTTTCAAAAAGCTATAGATGCTGTTTTTATGAAATCACTAGGTATATCCAAAACTTTCAAAAGGTTTAGTATGTTAAAGAGCACAATTTGTAATAATAAAAAGTACTTGAAAATAGAAAAAATATTAAAAAACCAAGTGGAAAAACTGGGTTAGATTGTAATGAAGAAAAAAACTCTTACTCACGCAATAACTAAATATGGTGAGTGAGAGTTCGCACTAAAATGTAGAGATGTCCAGTTAACCGTCAAATCGTTTTTGGATAGATTTGAAAACAATTTCCCCGGTAGGAATTGGGTAGATTTATTTCTTCGGCGACAAAAAATAACTGAGATTAATTCAGAAAAAACATTACATGTGTACGAACGGCAGTGTCATTTAAATCTGTATTAAATAATTATTCAAAAAATCTCTCTGAAACTGTAACTGATATATCTCTAAGTCATATTTTTAATTACGAGAGACTAACTTTGTAGATTATCCAGGAAAAATCTTAAAGTAGTTCAAAGAGGGACAAAACACCCCGAAGTTATTATAGATACATCTAAAATAAGCGTATCCATTATGTTTAATGAATCAGCTGACGGGAATATGCTACCCCCTTCTACCGTTTATATAGATGAACACATTTATTCTACATAGTTTGAAGGAAGTATTGAAGGATTTGTTTATAATAGAAACGAAAGTATATGGTTCAACATGCCTATCTTCGAGGATTGGTTTTTATCGTGTTTTTTGTCGGTATGTAGAGATTTGAAAGGACCAAAGGTTTAAACAAAAAATTATTATTGATAACCAGCGAGCCATATTTCTTTAGAAGTCATTAAACATTGTGAGTTGAATAATATTCGATTTATAACATTGCCGACAAATTTGATGCATTTACGTTAGCCTTTAGATGTAACAATTTTCAGACCAAATAAAAAGGAGCTGGAGAAAAAGCCTAAATGATTGGAAAAATTCAAATACTAAGCCTGTTCAAAATCTGAATTTCCTAAACTATTAAGAAACTTAATTCTCAGTTTAATGTAAAAGATAGTATGAGTGATAATATAAAGTCGGGTTTCATCGGTACCGGCATTTTTCCTTTCGATAAACTCTTAAATATGCCCGAAGAAGACAAATCAATTGAAGATCTCGAACAATCCATATGGACAAAAAATTTGTAGAAATCTTATTTAATTTTAAAAGTCCAATACATAAAGTAATGAAACCAAGAGGGAATAAATTGAGTGTACGAGCGGGTAAAAGTATAAAAATTGATGAAAAAGATGATTATTTCGATATCCCTGATGAGAACCAGGAAAAAAGTATTTATACTACATCTGCAAGTAAAAACATACAGGAAGAAGACATTTTTTTTACAGAATAGTGATCCCAATGATCCTGATATTCCGGATGTTGAAAAAATTAGTGAGGAGGAAACTTAATCAAAACATACAAAATTACAAAAAATAAACTTTATTATAGGAAAGTATAAAATGTGGAAAAGAGATATTATGTACATAGTACAGGTGCAAAAAGAAGAAAAATCGCTAGTAAAAGTCAACCTTTTAAGGATGAAAAATAATTTGGATGAATCAGCATACTTCATATTCCCTCAAATTGGCGATAAAGTAACGTCATCCGATCCCAAATTATTTGTAAAATTGTACCATAAAAATTATTGAAACTAAGAGTTTTTACGTTTAATATTAACACATAAAACTTTAATAAAACAAAAAATACATTAAGCTAATTAGTTATGTAATTTCAATTGTACTGTATTACAACTATCAAATAGAATATTTAATAAGTTGTAAAGATATTTTTTTTACCTGTTGTTTTATGAAATAAGTAAGAAGTATTTGTTATCTTATGAAAAAAAAAAAAAGTAAAAATACGAAAAAGTTATTCAAATATAAAAATTGAAATAGTAATATTCAAAATAAATTAAAAATTTAGTTCAGTCGCCTGAAACAATTTAAACTTCAATTTTCCGTTAAAAATAATATGCGTTCGAAATCACGTTGTTTTGCATATAACTTTGAAAAATGTTCAACTTATTAAAAAAGTTATAGTTTTGTGTATTAACAGTTCGTTTCTTTTCGATCATAAATAGATAAAGAATAAAATATATATTTTTTATAATTTTGCAATCATTACTTGGAAAATGGCATAAAAAAACTTCAAAATTTGTAAAAAGTCACCTCGTTTTACTATTTACCGTACTCAAAAAATCAAAATATGAACATTTTAATTGTAATTGTTTTAAAAAATTATTCCTTTAAAAATTAATTTAAAATTTTAAAATCCAAAAATCACCGTGTATACTATACAATATACAAGATTTATGAAACATATATGTCATGTTATACATTAGTATATAAATCTAGTTTTTATTTCAAATTCAAAATATATTAACATTTATGAAGCGTATTAAACTAAACATGTTGGGAATAGTCCAAACTATGAGCGTGCAAAATTCCTAGTTTCTATACGTAGGTATTAGATTTTAAGCGAAGAGTAGCAATTATTTTACAATAATGTATTTTTATTTTCTTTATGTTCCTATGTATAGACTTCTTCGGAAAGCAGTAAAGTAAACATTTTGTATTATAGAGGTCTTTGATAGCATATTCTTTCTATTTGGTACTTTATTGAGGTAATTTTTGATTTTCAAAGTAGTTTTCAAAAGCACAATGAAAAACTACCCTTTTTAAGGGGAATATCACGGAATGCTCTTTTAAATTATAAAATAACAAATAAAATAGTCATGGTTAATAAATATAAAATATGAGATATCAAATAATTATAACTACCAAAAAATACCGAAAATAATTAGGTATAAACTAAAAAATTAAAATGACAGAAACATGAAATTTACACCAAATATTTATTGTATCTATGTAGGTATATTGTTTATTGATGTTATATTTTTTATTAGCAATATAAATATAAAATGATAATAGTTATATTAATGTCATATAAGCAGAAACATCGGCCAGAATCGATTTATCGATACCATTACCCTCAAATTCAATATATCTAGTACCAGTTAAATATTTTTATAACACTGTCACTAAATTGTATTCAATATATTAAAAATAAGTTGCGTTTGAGTGTAATTAGTATAATTTGGGGTTTTAACTAAAAATAAGAAAAACCGGTTGAAATTAATTTTTAGTAAAATAGTTACATACAAATTATATATAACCGTTTATATAGTACATTACATTTTCTAAGAAAAGGGGCTTAAACTATATTTGTCGTACAAACGTTTTTGTTAAAATTGACAAAAACTTAAAAAATATAGGTTTTGAAAACTATTTACATATATAAAAAGTTAGTTTTTATAAATAAAGTTATTTTTAACATAATTATTTTCAATGTGTTACATCAAATATAAAAGAAAAATATTGCCCCCGTATCTAAGGAAATAACGAATTTAAATTATATTAAAAAATTAGATTTTATGATTCTAAACATAATAAAGAATGTATTGCTTTTCTAATGATATTTTTTAATTTTTTATATACCTACCAACTTTTTTATTTTTGAGTCTATTAAAAGTTTACAATGATAAAATTTCTCGTAGCAAATTAATTTTAGTTTATACTTTAATGAGATATTTTTTTTAATTTTCCTAATGGTTTTCTTTAGCATAAAGAAAAGATAAAACATTTTTATGTATTGGAAAATTATAATTTCAAGAACTTAATTTACATTAAATATTTAATATAGCACTATATTGATGTGGTAAAAATTTCAATTTTTTTTATCACTTTTACCAGTTTATTAATAAAATATTTAAATTTGATACATTTTTTTGGTAGTTAGAATTTTTTTCCGGTCAATTTTTTTTCTCAGTAGTATTAGAGTAAAGGAATTCTATTCATAATAATTGTAAACTATTATAAAGGGGAAAATGTATTAAACCAAACTTAGCTTAGAATTGTTTTTTCAAAAAAAATTATTTATTATTCCTTTTGAATCCAATATATCCACCATCATTATTCTTGCAAGTGAAGTGATTCGACTTCTACAGGCGGGTTTTTTTAATATAATGTGTATATAATTAATTATATAAATGTAATATATCATATACATTATATGTTGAAGTTATAAAAATGTAAGCTTGACATGAAAATCAAAAAAAGAATACAAATTACATGGGTACACAAATTATAATGTACATTATAATGAAACAAATAAAATGCCTATACATTTACAGATTTTAAAAATAGAATGAACATTTAGACATTTTTACTGTGGTTAAAAAATCTAGTTATAAATCTTTTGGTTGAAATATAAGGGTTAAACTCTTAAATTGAATTACTTTAATGATAAGACATTTTGAATTTAGTCAAACTTGAACGGTTTTAATGGTGTTTAAATCATGTAAAATATTATAACAATAAAAACCAAGCTTGATCTCTTGAGTTTTATAGTGAAAAATAATATAATATAAAAAAAATATAAAATACACACAAATGTTCTCTAAAAAGTTTCTGCACATATTAGAACAAAATTTAAGTACCTATTATAATTATATACTTTAGCGTCTAGAAAACTAAAATAAAGACATGGTTAAATTATTTTTAAATTAAACTTGACAATCTTCAAGATATTAAAATATTACTTAGGTAAAAATAAAATGTACTCTATAACCATTGATTAGGTATATCAATATATAGTTATATGATAGTTGGTATTATTGATTAATTTAATTTACCATGATATAATTTTCGTTTTTGAGTTCGTGTGTTATTCATTCTATTGCAACTTAAAATGTGTAAGGCATCATGATTTATTATTTAATATTTAAATCAACATATTGTTTAATAAACCGTTCAATGGTTATACACAAATATATATCTTGGACGCACGCTAAATACGACTTTAAATACAGGAGCAGTCAGAGGCTGACTGGCAAGATGGAAAGTGGGTATAGTCCTACCGGGCCGCATGCTTTTTAAGAACGCCGGGTTGAACCATGTAAATTTATAAACTTTATACTAAAATAAAATAATATTGACCATCAAAATGAATTTATTTAGACATATTATAATATGTTAATATTAAATAAACTAATATAAATTTAATAGTTTTGGTTTCTATATGCACATTCGTAATTCCCAAATACCAACTAACGATTATGCCACTACGAGAGTACAATAACTACGAACGCATATTCCTCATGTGGCCATATTCAGACATACATTGGCACGTCATAATATATCATATTTACTTGATATTTTACGTTTAACGTTTTTAATTTGTATTTAATTTGTAAATATGAGTTTTTATAAAAAAAAAGAAGGAGACGCCAAAAAAAATATATATATATTAAAATTGTTAGATTTTTATTTTTCTTATATTTCTTAAAAATGTCCTATCCGAAACCCCTTAAAAATCGCAAGTATTGTGGATGAAAACCCTGCACTAGATACGTCTTTCTCATTAGAATTTATATTTCTTTTTATTATAATTATAAATTAGTTGTTAAAATATACATTCAAAATAAATTCTACCGACAATCATTGATCCCATATTACATAATAATTTATGGCTAGGCTTGTAGCATTTCAGCATTTGCATAACTATTTATTTTACATAGTCATAAAAATACGAACAAGGTGTTTGCCTATAAATGCATATATTGTATTTATTTTTTTTATTATTATTTGTAATTTAATTCTACCGTAATATCTAAAATGTTTTCATTATAATAAAAATTTAATTTGATTTTTGTTAAATATAATTTATGTTTTTTTCTCAACTTTTATAAATTATGGTTTGAAAAAGCCTTTAGAAGCAAGTTACCCAAATTTTATTCTCAATATCCAATTTCTTATTTGTTAATTTTCTTTCGACTGCAAATGACTAACATTTTCAAATGTACATTTATTTATTTATTATTATTTTTTTTAATTGGAATAAGTTTATAAACTTTATATGCAACAACTTCCTGCAAATGGTAGAGATTTAAAAACTCGTAATTGCTTATAATTATTAATACAATGAATAAACAAATTAATGAATCAATTAGATCTGTTTAACAATAAAATATAGATACATGAAATTATATCATACACCATAGTACCTATATAATGACCCAAGCAATTAAAATTGTACGTGCTATTTATACCTATATATATTATAATAATTCGCAATATTGATTTGACTTTCAAAAAAAAAAAATTTTCATAATTTTTTTTTTTTGAGGGGGGGGGTTGTTAATAATTTTTGGGGGCTTAAGTGCTTTTCATTCTACCTCTAATTGGGCTGATAATCCTGCTTTCTCACTTTGCCGGACACCCCCCAGTATGCCTCTGCAGCCAGGAATTAATTTGTTATACTCATATATGACTAGAATTATTATAGATGTTTTAATGATACCAAATTGATCTAAAATATAAATATAATTATATAGATTATTATTAAATATATTTGAACATCAAAAATTATAATATTATTTACTATGACTGATTTTTATACAAGCCATATCTTATTTTATTTATATATTGTTATATAATTTGTATAGAAAAATACATTTTTAAAAACGGAATGATTATTTTTTGAGGTAAAAATCTGGTATATATATAATAAATATGTAATAATATAATATAATATATATACATATGTCACAATATATAAATTGTGTTCATGAAAATGTACATTTTAGTTAGAACTATTATATTCAATGGCCACGATATATCAATTTAGTTATTACTTACGTTAGGCTCTATATAACTGTATATATTATTATTACATTTATATGTACATATCAGTCTTGTAAAGTATTTTAGTAAATATATTTAAGTACTTTTATAGTATTTAGAATACTTTTTAATTACTTTTTAATTAAAATATTTTAAAAGTATTTAAAATAATAAACCATTGGTATTTTACTACTAAATTACAAATACTTTTATTTAAATACCTACTTGTGAATATAATTTCTTACAATAAGTTTTAATTTTAATAAATTTAATACAATCAAAATTAATATTTAAGTATGTTTATGTAGTGTAATTTTAAATTTACTTTATCATTTAAATATAATATTATTTTACAGTGTGATGAATCGACAGACGGAGATTTATGTATAATATGCAGGTAATAGGTAATAAAACACAGCTTTGAAAATGAAGCCGATTATTTTTTATATAACTATTTATTTTGGAAAAGTAATCTTGAGGTTTAAATTATAGTTCTTTACCAAATATTGACAGGGTCCGAGTATCATACATATACAGGCATTATTAAAGTACAAAATATAAATATTAAAATTACATTCCAATAAATTTTTAGTATAAAAGTGTAGTATGAGTATTAGGGTGGTCCTTAGTAATAGAGGTAATAATTTTTTCTCAAAAATATTTTAGGCGATACAACTAATATTTGTTCTAATACATATAAAAATAAGGTGTGTAAAATTTGGTCACGATTGATCAACCCTAACACGTGCCCCAAAAGGGTTAAATATCTGAACCTAGGGGTAGTTTTTCAGTTTTTTCTATTTATAT
>JAIPRL010005676.1:0-30914 GCA_025469235.1 Pemphigus obesinymphae
TGATTTATCATTGCTTTCAAATTCAATACATCCACCAAAAGTACCCTGCCCAGTAGCGAAGTGCATCCACCAATACTGACACCCGACGAGCGAAGTGCTTCCACAACCTACTGACCGGCTTTTTTTTCTTTGATATTATCTCCTGTATTTCTTCTGCCCACCACCATATGGCATATTACCTCTACTCACGCCCACAACTTCCTTAACAAATTTCTTAACATCCTCTGCTATATTTTCCCACATTTCGTTTATATTCCCTTCCATGTTCCACATCCCTGTCCCAATTAGCTTTCTTATAAATACTTTTTCATTTTCACACGTTAGTTTCCACCACCTAATCCTCGGTTCCTTAACTATATTTTTCTTTTTGTACACCCTCTTTTTCCTACACCAAATATCCATAACCATTAACCTAAGTTGTGCTGTCAAACTTTCCCCCGGAATCACCTTACAGTCCTTACACTGTTTCAAACCCCCTCTCTTCCACATAAAATAATCAATTTGTGATTTGTGCCCTCCACTCTTATAAGTTATATAATACTCTTCTCTCTTCCTAAAATAAGTGTTCACAATTGCTAATTCATACGCTGATGCAAAGTCAAGTATTTTTCTATAGTCTCATTTCTTTCTCCATACCCATACCCGCCATGCACTCTATCATAATCTATTCTATCATAACCCACATGTCCATTCATATCTCCACCAATTACAATATTCTCATTTCCTTGTACTCCTTGCATTACCTGATCCATCTCTTGCCAGAACTCCTCTTTCTGACTTTCCTCACATCCCACTTGTGTAGCATAGTACTACACATACTATATTGAATAATATATCCTCTAATATTACTCTCACTAAAATAACCCTATCACTTTTTCTAATCACCTCTACCACTTTTCCTTTCATTTCTTCATCTAATATCACTCCTACACTATTCCTTATACTAGTCCTTCCTGAATATATGATTTTATACCCCTCTATAATTTTTCTTGCTTTCCCCCCTTTCCACTTTGTTACTTTCACACAACAAATATTCACATTCCTCCTCTGCTCTCTCCTTACTCCTACCTGTCAATGTTCCTAAATTCCACGTACCTACTCTCACTTTGAACCTATCCTGCGTACTCAAGTGCGAATCTAACCCAAAACACTTTGGTGCTTTCCCTACACCATCGACATTACGACCGTTGGGTAGACCCGCACATATAACTGATGGAACGGCTACCGCAGCCGCTGTCAGGCTGGTACTGGTCACTTGGTTCCTTAGGCTATCTCCACACCCAAGTACGCAATTTTGTTTTCCCCGCGAACATCCGAGATGGGAAAACTCGCCATTATTCTTTTCAAGACTTCTCATACTTTTTGACAAGTTTTATGCCGGCTGTCGACCTGACGCAACCTCAATTAGTCGACTTCTACGACAGACATGAGGAAACCGTGGAGGTATTTTTAGCCCCCTCTACAGGGACTATATATATAAAAAAAAAAAAAACACCATTCATATTTTAAAACAAATATACATTTTTTAACATTTTAAATTAATAAATTTTATAAATATATGATTTTTGGTACATATGCGTATTAAGAATATAAACAGAATATACCTAGAAATGGATTGTGAAAAAAATTAAATAACATATTGAACAATTATAAAATATTTGGTACCTATACAAAATTATCTATTACAGTAACGGAGGTACTCGAATTTGATGTCTGAAACTAAATTTTGTATGTTTTCAAACAATGCAATGGTATCGTCATCACGCATTACTTTGTCGAATCTGAAATAGTAAAACCATAGTAAAACATTAAAACACTGGAACCAAGTAAAATGTTAAAATAATAAATTTCAAATGGATAATAATTATATGTGTCAATAATACCCTATATGCACTAAATATTTTGACAACAATTTTGTATTAACGAGACTAGCCAAAATCTTTCCAGTATCTTTACGAGTTTTAAAATTGTCAGGGTCTATCGCCACAAGGGTCATGGACACGATAAAGGATACTTGATCGTGGTGCAGCAACGATTCTATGGTAGGTGTCAATAACTGATTAACCTCCTGTTTACATGATTTAAACAATTTTATCGGCTGAATTGTATACAAATAATATCAAACAACTAAATCGAAATAAATTGTACAAAACTAATACACATTATGTAGTATACATACATTAACTTCGCCGAAGGTTGAAAAGTTAACGAGCAAATTATTACACTCGTCGTAAATATATTCCGCCGTCGGAATTTTGTCATCCAGAGTTGTACTGATCAAATGGGGTTCTTCCTCGACGATTATTTCTTTGGCATCTAATGCATTAATAGTATAATATAATAAATTATGAATACAAATATGTATCGTTCATATCTTCCGGAGTCCAATATTTAGATTTAGAAAATATTTTACATCGTTCATCAACGGTTCCAAAGGCAATTCGTCCACAGAAGGTTGGGTTTTTAGTGACTCCAGATGTTCGAGTACATTAGCCATATTATAAGTCTAGAAATTATTAAATTATCATTGTAATACGACTAAAAATACAGGCGATATTTTGATTTTTATACTTTGGCCAACTTTGGACAAACAGATTTTAGTAAGGAACATAGACACAATACTTGAATATGATCAGTTTCTTTTAATAATTCATCTATTATTGAACGCATAGTTTTCTCTAAAATAATTTCTTGATTTTAAAGTTCAGAAATAAACCTATAAATAACCATTTCATAAAAAAAAATAATAATAATAATAGTAACAGTATATATATATTTTTTTTTAATTTTTAGATACGTAACGAATATATTATTAACTAAAAATATACTTGCAGTTGGCCAAAAGGTGCCTTTTATATAATGGTTAACATCGATATACTGTGATGGTATCTTTAAAAATATGTATAATATTAGTACGTCCAGAAGATTAAAAAGTTAACATGTATATTTACTTCAGTGTTCGTTTTGTAACTATATAGTAAATTACGACACTGCGGTACTAAAAGTGTCAAGAAAGTTTTTTTGGAATTAACGAGCTGTTTGTTAAACCTCTGATTCTTGATCACCATAGCACATAGTTGAGCATATACCACGGTATAATCGGGTTTATTCAATGCCTACGTATTAGATATTATTTAAGAATACGATTTAATAAAAAAAAAAAAAAATTCACATTCTATAATCTATAATTTTACGATAATTTACTTGTTCATAAATGAGTTCCGTAATTGTTTTCATTAACCATTCAGATTTTAATTTTAATGCAACGATTTTTCTTGTCATAACGTTCAAATTGTTAGCATTTAAATTTAGACAGTATTTAATATTGCCTAAAATTAAAAATCAATCTGTAATATCAAATCATATCATAGTCTACGCGAGTTTCACAATAATTTCAGTGTATTTATAAACGAATCTACAAAATAATATATAGTCTGATAAAACGTAAAACTCGATATGGATGAATAGTTATAGATTTTTTCATAAATATTAATTGTTCGGTGTTCAATATATACGGGTACTCACCACGTGAGTAGACATGATTTCCGATTTCCAATTTAACGCAATAATATTCAAGTAAAATATAGAAAGTCTATATGTATCTGAAATTGAAACGATTGCAGATTAATTAAGATTGTGACAAACAACAATGGTGGTATATTTTAGTTATATACATTGCTATATGTAAAATACGCACTTTGGCTATAAATTTGATTTATACAAATATGTACATATTTTGTCTGACGAGAAAAAAAATGTTTGTGAAAAGAGCGAAGAAATAAACAAGAACATTGGTTGTCATCAGCAATATATAATATGTTGCAACTAAGGTACCTATAATAGTTTATGCACAATGTAAATAAATATATTATATTGAATTCACAAGGATGCTACGTAAACAGGTAAAAATGGTGTCAAATTACATTATTATATTTTCTCCGTGTAACTATTATCATTTAAAATAACAATCGTATACCAATAAAAACATTTGTTACAAATTAATGATAACGAAAAAAAATAAAAACTATAGACATAACTATGGTGTTGCGAATGACAATACTTCACGAATTTCAAACCATTTTAATCCGAAAATACGAAATATTTTATTCGTTATACCTCTATTCAATTCTAAATTAAATTTAATTTAATTAAAATGAAATGCAAAAAAGTTATCTATTAGTTTTAAGAAAGCTCTTGATGAAGTCGTAAAAATCATAAACTTCATAAAATCTCGACCTTTTCAAAAACATTTATTCAAAATCCTATGTGAGGACATGGGAAGTGAACATACTTCTCTTCTCTTACATACCGAGGTCAGGTGGTTATCTCGAGGAAAGATACTAACTCGTATTTTTGAATTAAAGGACGAGGTACGTGCCTTTTTTTGGAACACAATTTCGAATTAAAAGATCGATTTCTTGATCAAATGTGGCTACTTAAAGTCGCCTATTTAAGAGATATTTTTACAAAGATTAATGAGCTTAATTTCACACTTCAAGGCAGACCAGTAAATGTTTTTACTGTACACGAAAAAGTTCATGCTTTTAAAAAAAAGTTAGATTTTTGGAAAATTTCTATGAGCTCCAACGAGTTTGATTACTTTCCAACAATTAAATGCTTTTCGGAAGAGGAAGGGGTCGAAATAGATGAGGTTTTCATTGAAGAAATTATTCAGCACCTCACTGAATTGAGTGAAGGATTCAACCTAAATATTCAAGTATTTTCCAAATGAACAACAGTTGAAATATAAAAATGAATTGTCGATTAAAAATCCATTTATTGTCAATACACGACCTCCAGCCATGTCAGCAAAAGAATATGAAACCTTTATTAAATTGATATCTGATTCATCGCTACAAGAAAAATTTAAATCAATGACATTAGCAGAATTTTGGTGCAGTTCAAAAGATGAATATCCTCAATTGTCACAAAAGGCCGTGTTGGCTCTTTTACCATTTGCAACCACTTATATGTGTGAAACGGGGTTCTCCACCTATGTATCGACAAAAACAAAACACCTCAACAGACTTGATGCCGAAATAATATGTTGATACAACTTTCATCAATAAAGCCCAATATTAAGAATATTTGTAATAATAAAAAGCAATTTCACGCATCTTATTAAGTATTTATTATTAAAGTAATATTATATACAATTATTATTATTTTTATTATTTTTTTTTAACATATTTTTTAATTAAATACCTTTAACACAATATTAGTGTATGACGTAATTATATTTTTTTTTTGCAAATAATCCTAAAAAAACTTAAAAGCAAAAAACAAAGTAGGTGTTCCACGATAAAAGTGGACGTCAAAAAGGGTTCCACGGATAAAAAAGTTTAAGAAACGCTGATCTAATAGGTTCACCCCAAATTTTAACCGTTTATATTTACTTAGCACTCATTAATAATAATTAAGTAGTTATCATATTTGATTACCGATTGTCATAATATGTATTGTATAACATAATGAACTCACTAAAATATCTATGATTCCCTTCCCTACACATATTAACTTAATGGAATGATTATGAAATATTACATGTATAAAGTTAAGTTAATACAATGCAAATGCATGTTACTCAAGTTTAGGGGTGTAATTTCAGAAATATGCACGAGATGCAAAATTTAAATTAACTTAGAAACGACTACCAACAGTGAACCATTCGATTTCATCGCAAAGTTTTCTCTATTTCAATCACGGCCTATGGGCATGTACATTTGACAACATTATTAATACAACTTTTTCTCCCTTTAATAAGAATAGACCACAAAATCAAAAAGGCCGTAAGTAGGGGGTGAAAGGCCATTGATCGTCGTAAAATACTGGTCGTGGATATATCAAATCTGAAATCAATGTTAAATTATTGTTATCTACAAAACCATTTTAAACGGAGTTCCGTATGATTATATATATATATATATATATATGTAAAAAAATACTACTGTAAAAAACTATAATGCATATTTCATAACAAAAAATAGCGCCTAGACCTAAGATGAGAAAAGTCAAATGTCGACTTTTGTTCAGGTGTATTTTTAAACAAATATCCATAACCGTATCACATTTTTTAGCCTTTCATTGTTATTATTTTTTTAATTTCAGAAAAAGTAGTGAGACATATTGAAAGAATATATTTCGTGAAAGATAGAATGACAGAATAAAGAATATTTTCACAAATAATGACATTTTAGCAAAAAGGAATGTATTTTTAGTGAATTTATTTAAAATAATAATTAATAAATTATAAATCTTGAGATTAAAATGTATGTAAGTTAAAATAAGTTAGAGTTAATGATATTAATATAATAGCAAGAATAATTAACTAAATAATTTAACTTAATATTGAATTAAAAAGTAATACAATTAAAAAAAATTTAACTTTGTAACTCACAGTTCACTTTTTAACTTGTTAATGGTCATGTTTAAAAAAAAGAACTATTAAATATGTTATAGAAATATATACTTTTTTATCTTCTAACTATATATTATTAGGTAAATGTACACTGTCAGAAATTTTTTAATTTAGCTTCTTCCCACAATCCTCTAAAATTCAACATTTATAAAATTGAATATCATTATTTATGTTAATTTTTTGAATTTGAGTCCTGAAGTTTGTATAGAAAAAATGACTTAGATACCGATTTGTCTCTTATATATTTTCTTTTTCCATCCCCTATCAGAGCCTTTGACGCGCCCATTTCTACTCGTTTTACTTTTTTTGTTAAAAGTTCCCGTCGTCGGTATAATTATACGCATATCGAAAATGTCACGTTTGCGGAAACATTTTTCAACCTTCAAAAGTTCACCTCACGAGCGGACGAGAACGTTGGTATAGATTTTCTATTGGAAGAGTTAAAAAAAAAAGCTATAGCCATTATTTTCGATAATACTATCATTTTTAAAACTACTATTTTATTACATAACATTTTGAAAAATACTTATATTTTTCAAAATATCAAACTTATGTATAATAATTGAAAATTTATCAAATTGAAGAATTTAAATAATATTATATTGTATACGAATTAGATTAGAGTTTTCTTGAATTTATAAACTTCAATTTATATCTCATGAGATTATGCATTAATATTCCATTATTTGTTACAATGAAAGATTAATTGTCCAAGTTACATTTTATTAGTTCATGGTACAATAACAAAAGAAGAATGTATTTAATGTTGCTATTTTTATTATACTAAAATACTGTGGATAATAATTGCATTGTTTTAAAAAACAATCTGATGATGACATTATAAAAATATACCTATCTCGTATGAATACATAAATTATGGGTTAGGTTAGGATCCTCTTTTTTTTTTTTTTCCTAGAACTTTATTTTTATTTTTTTGAAATATATTGCGAATATTTAGGGATTTTGGGGTCTGAAGGGGTCTAATATGGAATTTATTTCTCAACTAAGTGGATCTGAATTCCTAACCAAACCCTATCTCGTCAGTTCGGAGGTCGAAGATTTTTATTGAATTACCACGCGTCATGACCTCGTTATTTCAATTTTCCACACTTCCAAAAGGTGTAAGATGAGATAATTAAATTGGAAAAAAAATCCATGAAAAAAAAAACAATAATGTATAATAAGACGAGATGATTAATTGTCATGTATATTGTAGAATATTAAAAAAGTAATCTATATTATTTATATAGAGTTTTTTTGTGAGTTTATGTTTATAAACTACCTAATCTCGTAAATGAGAATATTACTCTGTACACGTCGTCATCTTCGTCATCGGTTTGACGTCAGATCTATTGATTTTTAAATGCTGACCACCTAAGATGGACGATTCATCTTTGAGGTTTAAAATAAATATATATTATAGTTGGTAATAGGCAATAAGTATTATATCATTACCGTTTTTACGACCATCGTTTATTATGTACATATTACCGAGTTTTTGACTTCGGTAAAATTTTAAAATCCACGAGAGAAAAAACCAAGAACAATATTATTAGGACCATATCTCACAGTTTAACAGGAAATATAGAAAAATTATGCTATAAGTAGAATTGGAATTGTAGAAATTTAGTTCAATTTGAAGTTATAGCTGTTTAAGCTCTAGATTTAACAATTTAAGATGCCTAATATAATCCAATTATATATATGTAGAAAACAATTAATGCATGTGTATTGTATACCTAGCTAATACCCATAAATAATATACAAAAATGAACGGTGTACGGTCATGTATTTTTTGGTAATGGCAATACAAGGATAAAAACATGATTTCTCACACTCACATAATGCATTTTTATAATGTCATTTTATTAAATACTTAATTCAGCCATTTCATTATGAAATTTTGATAGCACCTACCTATTAGCATTGAAAGGAAAAAAAATTTTCCATAATATATTTAATTTTAATTATAATAGTATGATACGATAAGATAAAATATCTAACACATAGATATATAGAACTACTAGAGGGTCGACTTTTCTATATAGCCTTTATATTACTTTGTAGCCTGCCGTTCTACACAGATTGAATAACGTTTATAATTTTATCAACATTATTGTGGTGACAACCATAGAGTAATATAGAGATGTGGCAGTTTCGTCTGATAAATTGATGTGCAAAAGAAAAAAGAAAAATCCCAACATTTTTAACCGTACCGGTATGCATAAAATGTCTTTCATTTAATTAGAATTTTAATAATGATTAAGTTAATTTTTTTTCAAAATAAACTGAATTTTTAAATTTTAAAAGACAGTGGTGAGACTTGCAATGATGTTTGGAACAGAATGTTGGGTAGTAAATAGGAAGATAGAACAGAGAATGAATGTAGCAGAGATGAGAATGTTAAGGTGGATGAGCAGAGTGACTAGAGAGAATAAAATAAATAATGAGTTTATAACAGGTAGTATAAGAGTAGTTTCTATAATTGATAAAATGAGGAAGAATAGATTGAGATGGCACGGTTATGTAATAAGGAGGGAATAGACTGAGGCACTAAAATAAGTAACGGAAATGTATGTTGATAGTAAGAAGGGGAGAGAAGAACTGAAAAAGATGTGGGGATAAGATGGTGAGTGATATGAGGAAGGTGAGACAAATTAATAAAATGCGGGAGATAGAGTTAGTGGAAGTGTAGGACTAAGGAAGTGTACGACCCCAAAATAGTTGGGAAAGAAGGTAAAGGAGGAAGAGAAGAAGAAGAAGAAGGATTGTAATTATTCAACATGTATACTGATAGTCCTAAGTACGTCAAATGGAAAGAAAATTTTTTTTTTTTTTTTGCTTCGATATTTATAACACCTAATGTATTAGTTATAATTTTTTGTCGAGAAAGAACGATTTACTTATATTTTTTTGTTCATTTCTTTCCTTGTTATAAACAAGTTTGGAAAGTCCACTCTGTTTCCGTGGTAAATTTCCGGTTTCTAAAAATATTTTAAACAATAAACTAAAAATATTGTAAATAATATCTACTTTTCTAGTAACTAAATCAACAATCGTAACTATATGTATACCAGTAACTAAGGGTAAACCTAGTTTATGTGAGTATAACTGTAAAAGGTGTCAAAATCCATGTTTAGAAATCTAAAATCAATTAAAAACATCTTACCAAATCAATCATCTACGTCACGTCATCTTATACGTTTACGTTAGTCCAGTTATCAACAAAGCATAACGTGAATATTACCGACACGGAAAATGTCAGAAAATGTCATTGATGAGGACAAACCGGCCATCTACATAGTAGTTCCATATAGGTAGGTACGTATTTATTGTATAACTCATTTATCTGTCTATAAATGAGCGATTTTTTTTATTTATCAAATCGATATACCTAGTATACCTATACTTTTATTGCCAGTCTTAAAAACTAACGTGGTGTGTTTTTTTTTTTCGGATTATATTATACTAAGCCCTACGTGATTTTAAATCGCTGCATTTAAACTCGACACGTGCATAGGTATTTTATTGTAAACCGGGCGACTTTAATAATCATGTTATTTATCAAAATAGAGTGGAAAAGAAGAAGTAAAGAATAAGATATATCCGTATATCTGTCTATAATATTGTATGTGAACCCTATTTCGGATGGCACGTGACGGGTGTACACAAGATTCCGTTCGGTTTGCCTCACATGTAAATCAAGACCCAGCAGCACGGACGATAACGATTACGCACATTTCCTGCAGAATTTACAAATGCAATCGCCTGCGATAATGTCTGCGTGTGCATGTTATATACGTAGGTTCGTTTCGATTACCGACGAACGACATTATTATAATAATAATGGTGTATAGTAATATCGCGAATCGCTGGCTTAGAATGAAAAGGTTATAAATTGTTTTTTTTTTTTTTAATCTATTTTTTACTATACTATACGATTGGAATTTTCGAGACGCACTTTTCAAGCAAATAGAGACCGACCGACCGATAATAGAGAAAATAATATGGACAATTAAATCACTCTCTCGAATATTACGTCGACATTCCACGACAGAGCTCACGATCAATTGAAGCCAGCTGCAGGATATTAACTATACGTCATATCGTCGACCTCGATCGGAAGTATATTAGTAGGTACCGCTCGTGGATATTCAAATCGCGATTCAAATTTAATCGTTTAAAACAATCGAATTTTTTTTATCGCTCAAAAAAAAAAATATATATATATATATACCTATACCTGTATAACCATTGATTGGAATAAAAAAAATTTGTGTATTTTAAAATTTTACTTTCACCAGTGCCTATTGATTGATACGTATCCAGTATTTTATTTCGACAGAAATCCATTTTTGAAACTTATGCGTATATAGACTTACGGAAATCGTTTTTCTTCTACAGGAGCTTAACGGTCCATATTTAGGACCTGCGCGATCATTAGTAAACTCTTTCATCTTTCGCTATCGAATGACCAGTCATTTGTTGCATTCACGTTTACAAGTCGCATATATCTTTCCAAGATATATTTTCACCAGGATTATTTTATGTGGTCAGTTCTTGTTTATTTGTCCCAACTATTCCAATCATTTACATTAATGGATTTATGTCTTCATTATTATCAAAATCATAAAAAATAAATTCTCGTGTATTCCCTATATAAAATATTTATATTTGAAAAACAGCAGATTTTTAGGGGTTTTCTATAGGACATGTTTATAAAATTTTTAAAAAGTTAAAAATCCACACATTTAAAAATATTCATTTTATAATTAGTATTATTTTCAATATAAATAGTTATTTAAAAATTTAAAACTGATTTATTATTACTTTTAAAACGTGTAAAAATGCACTTATTATGGGTGATATTCACCTCAGATGAGGCGCTAGATAATGTTGTTAGCTATCATTTGGTTTTAGTTTTGTATTTCTAACTTATTTGTAAATAAATGAAAACGAGAAACGCTAATGCGAGTTTTTCGTTGAAAATTTGTATAGGTGTGACGTCCTTTTAATAATACCTATCTATTCATTATATTATGTACATTACAAGCATATTACGACTAATTATATGCATTGTTTAGTCTTAATATAAAAACAGAGATAAATTTACTCAGGTTAGGATAAGCCTTATATTTACTTTTTTATAATCAGGAAATTTCATGTTTATCCCAATCTCTTATATTTTATAAATCTGTCTTAAACCTATTTTATTAATGGTTTTTAAAAATAATTAATGTAAATAGATTTCGTTTGCGATTTTACCGACACTTTCGTTTTTTTACTTTGTAGAAGTTATAATAATGCTTTAATTATGTAAAGAAGTTTAAAAAAAAAAAAAACAATTCCTTAATATTTTGAAACTAATCTCATATCAAGTTGTAGATGAACTCATACGGAACTTGAGAAATTATATATTATCGTAAAGTTTAAATGGAGTAAAGCACGTAAATAAACTCTAACAATCCTATTAGGGATGCGCGATTTAATTGATTATTTATTTGATAAATATCTATGACAATTTAAAAATGTTTATTAATTGAGAATTAAAAATAATAATTTAATAATACAAGATTATAATATTTAAGACAATAGTTATGACATTAAATTAATATAGATAGTGTGTTGGCCCGCTAAAACCATATAACAAATCACTAAAGTTGTCAAAAACTAATTACCACGTGTCAAATATTTAAGTTATTCATGAATAGGTAAAGACAATTGGAGTACGCATCCTGTATTCCTGTAGAATGACATAGAGTGACATTTGTTCACATTAAACTCAAGACCCATTTGAGTGGCCAAGTTAATTACTGCACTAAGATAATATTGCAGTGGTTGGCAGTCGTTGAGCGTATATACGTCTTTAAAAACATTTTCAGATCATCAGCAAACAAAAGAAAATTACAGTTACACGAACAACACTTTTTTATTTTATTTATATACGAGTATAAAGCAAAAAGCATGGGGGAACAAATGTCCCCCTTGAGAAACACCTGATTGTACATAATTTATATCAGAACGAATACAAAATACATTTAAAAATGGTTTTAGTTTCTAAAGTATGAATTAAACGAAGACAGTTGGGGTTCACCAAAGCTAGAGTTCTCTAAAAATATTCCCTAGAATTTATTACGAACCCGGTAAATTATTTATAGCAATTTTGAACTTTGAAATATTTAAGTCACACCAGGTTAATGTTTGATTTTAAGACCAGAAAATTTAATACCAGGTTAAACGTGTGTTATTCTTATTATATTATAAACCCGAAGTCACAATGATATACACTTTTATTTTGCGTATACGTATTTCAACAATTACTATGTTGTAATCTTCAGTGCGTACCAAAACTTAAACTAAGTTGGTTATAACTTTAGTTAACAGTTTTGGTACGCGCTGAAGATGACAATGTAGTTGTTAAAATACGTATACGCAAAATAAAAGTGTACAATATTGTGACATCGGGTTTATAATAATAATAAATATATAGTCACAAGTATTTATATATATATATATATTAAGTGTATTAAAAATCATGAAAAGCATAAGTCAAAATATAATATTGTTCTTATAGTAATTCAAATTTGTATACAAAATTAATTATTTCAGCAATCAAATAGACGCGCATAGGTTTATTATATATAGGTACTATTTATAGTAAAAATATTTAGATAATTAGGTTGATAAAAAAATATTTATTATAATAAAAATAAAATTTTTTTTAAACAATGAATTTAGGCCAAATTGTGGGTTTTCCTATTTTTGAATATTTATAGAAATGGCAATTTTTTTTTTTTTTGTGTGTGTTCTGACCTGAAAATGTACTTATTAATTAATTAATTGTACTTTACTTCAATTCTATTCAATAATCATTAAAAACATTTTTATGTTAGTAATAATAGTAATAACTAATAATGAGAAATTATATTAGTTTGAAAGTATATTGTTAAAATATACCGAAAATATACTAATATTGTTTAAAATTAATATTATTGCTCGACAACTAATTATGTGACAATAGAGAAAATCGAAAAGTGGGACCACATAAACATTACTTTTACAATGTCTTTGACCATTTTTAATTTGTTAGATTTTAATTGTTCATAAACTTTCCTTGAAATTTCTTATATATGGAATTCCTACAAACTCCGTATATTTTCATATTATAGAAATTGATTAATTATATGACTGATGTTTTTTGTTTATTTTAAATGTATTCAAACTTTATTCATAGTAAATATTTATGCGTTTGTACAATAAATCGTCACGAATAAAGTCGGTTTAGGTTGAAAATAAAGGTATCTATACTATAGTTTCTAACACATTTTGGAACGTGAAAATTTTTTGTGTAACGGCAAGTAATTTTTTTTAATAATTATTCAGTTGTTTTAGTTTTAATTGTATATAATAATATACACTTAACGGACTATGAAATACGATATTTTTGTCGTATTTCATATTTCGTATTTTATATTTTGTTTACGAGAAGAAAGAAATACAAAAAAAAAAAAACTATATATAGTATATATACTCTCTGATTACATAGTAACTACGTTCAGATTATTTTAGAGTACCGTCAAAGAACCCGACGTTGAATTTACGAAAAACTTTTGTAGAACACAGATAGATTCATAAAATATTCATCCTAAATTTCAGAAATGTAGGTTTTTATCAAAAAACTAAGAGTTATTTTTTACGATCGCGTATGTACAATAATATTGAATAATTTATTTATATGACACATTTGAATTACATTTTGATAAGTATACTCTACCAATATCATGTACGTTTAACAAAATTCTAAGTTCTGTCAGCAAATCACTGATACTGTTCATTTAAAAAATACAATATATTATACTTGTATATTTATACAAACATTGGCCTAGTATACATTGTAAGCTTGATATGCATTCTAAGCGTTTGATTAGTTTGAATAGTTTTCGATATAAACAGGAGTGCATCAATATAGGCATGCTTGAGCAAGACGTAGTAGACCAAATACAAAAATCAAAGTTTTGAGGTTATGTATAGTGTTCTTGTCATTCCAGCGTATCTTTTGTTTGAATTTTGATTACGGGTTGGTGTTGTCATGAGATCAGAGTTGTGTTTGAGACGTTAATTTTTTAATGTTTGTGAATAAACAAGTCGTAAATAAAGAATATGTGTGGTATAAACATTGCAGTATAAAACGTTTGATGCGCACCTGCAGATTAATATTCACTACGCCACTATATAAAACTATGTCATTATGTGCCTAATATTATTTATAGATTTTATAATGATTTGAAGAATCTACCTTAATCCCACGAGTAACCGTTTATCTTATGATAATACCAGTGCAACGTGATGGTACTCTAATGAAAGAACTCTGATGGAACATTCTGCTTTGAAAAGTTGAGATTTTGTTTTTCTATAGGTTGTATAGAATTAATATGTAATAAAGACCATACATTTTTTCATAAACCAGACAAAAGAATATTTGAGTATACAATGTTAAAAACTCAAAATACTTTGTTTTATATAATTCTATAAACAAACTTATATTGTATTGTATATTGAAATTTGAATTCGCGAAAAATATAATTTTTGGAATTTCGATTAAAAAAACAATATTCGATTTTAAGGGATATCTATAGGTTTTTCCTATATTTATCTACATAATATTTCGGTAATTCTTTCCTTAAGTTTAAAAAAAAATATGGGAAATTCAAAACTGCGTTTCCCTCAGAATTAGAAAAAAGTAAATATTAATTTTATTTTCTAAATTGTATAAATAATGTATAAAAAAATCAATTGTCCATATCACCCCCTCCTCAAATACAACCCCAAAATCCCTAAAAATAACAATTTTCTTGTTATAGAGGTATAAGTATGACATAATGATTTAAATATATCTGTGTAATTATCAAAAACCCAAAATTCAAATTTCAAAATTGGAGTTGTAGCTACATATTATATATACGGTGCATTATCTCCAAAAAATACAAATTTATGGATGTTTAGAGTTGGTTACAAAAAAATTATATTGCGTATTTTAATTTTTTTTTAAATCTTAAGCGGGCTACACACGGTTTGATTTGGTCGGCCCGACGGTTAGGTCAGATGTAATATCAGGTCGTGTATATAGATGTGTCATCTGATTAAAATCCGGTTAGGTGTTGTCAGGTGGCAGCACCACCTAATCTCTCCATTACCTGACCGAATTGGAATGTGTGTAGCGTTGTCGGCCTAATTTAGCAGTTATTTTGTCATCAATATATGTATTTCTAACTTATAAGTCAGTTTTGAAACGTTTATGCTATTATGCACAGCATGAAATGTTGATACACTATCACACGTTGGTTAGCAAAATATATAAATATGTGCAATATTCTGTGATATATAAGTAAATAACTAGTAGTTAGTAATAATAAATATTAAATATAGTAAGTAATGGAGACTCAGGACTGTAATAACATAACGCGAAATTTTTTTAGATAATAACGGAGGCATGATGACGAACTTCATATATACTTATTACTTATACATATACTTTTTAAAAATATAAAAAAAATTTTTAAAAAATGTTTTATCATTTGTTGAAATGTTATACCTATATCTAACCTATTTAAAATATTTTAATAATTTGTGAAAATATATTTTGAGGGAAGAGCACCTGGACTTTTGATCTGATTTTTTGTGGGTTTATACTTATACTTATATACATATATATTTGTTTTTTAAAAACCAGTTTCTACATACATGAAAAGATGTCCATCGATAAGGGCTGGAAGTACTTAACTCATTGGATAGGATACTGGTGGTTGATTTGATAAATTTATTTTGAATGAAAAATACTGAGCGGAGTTTCGGTGAAATAATATTTAATATTAATAAAAAAAATTACTTTTGACCTTAAAATGGCCAATTAAAAAATGTTTAGTGATCATAACAACTATTTATTTGTTATTTTCCCTGCATTTATAAAATACTGTATACTGCATATGTCGCATAAAAAGTAGTTTTACTTTATTAATTTGTTATTAAAAAAAGCCTTTACTCCAAAATTTCAAAAATCTAGGTTTTCTTCATCGAAAAAGTGTATACATACAAAATAAAAACACATCATTGTAAAAATTAAAAAATACACCGTCTTCACACCAAAACATTCCTCGATTCGTTAAGAACACAAAAATCATAAAAAAATATAAATGCTGCTTATATACATGATTGCATAATACATAAATAATATTGATTAAATGAAAAACGCACCTGTCTACATTGTTATGAACTACATAATGTATTATACCACGTGTTGATAAATATTATTGAAAAATATCACATTTTTACCTCACTAATATGGAGCATTATATTGAGTTAAAATTATTATTTTTAGAAAATTTATCTCAATTGGTAAACTATAATTTATACTCGCTAATAATATTTTTTATGTACTTAAAATAAGGTATTTTAATCACTTTACTATGTACTATATTTATACTACATCAATCACGTCTTAGAATCCTTCGGGAAGGAAATCAATTATTAAATTAAAGTTTTTTAGGCTACAGGTCGCAAAACAAACAAAAACTCTACGATAAGATATTACTCTTTCGAAAGTTTTCCTACGAGGATTATAATATTCTTGTCTGCGTATTATAATACTATAGTTCTGGGTAACCAAAAACTATCGTCGCGTAGCTGGCTTTTTATACACAGGCGGCGAATCTCACCTCGTTGTCATTTTAAGAAATTATATATAACAGACTAATCGAATAAACGACGTTATTTTTTTATAAAAGTTTATTATTATTATTATTATTTTTTTTTTTTTTTCATAATTCTGCATAAATTTTTATTAAATTTTCACTGCGTGATAAATACACGAATAAAATAAATTAGAATAATTTATTCGAAAAATAACAAAATGAACCGACTGAAATATATAACTATATTACTATTACCTACATATATGTAGCTGCTAATAAACCTTATATTTTATTCGAACAATTAAAAAATAAAATATTATTTTCTTACGCCAAATATTTAGTAATTCAATATTTATTTTAATCATTTGGACTTAAGTTTTTAGTACAAATACATATAGTGAAATGAAATGATCAATAACTGTAAAACGTCACGTTTAATTAAATACAAATGATTTTAACGCAATAAGCAGACAATGTTGAAAATAGTATTGAATAAGTACAACTTATAGTGATCAAATCAACGGTTTGTCAATTTTCAAATACTATAACTAATAGGTAAAATTATTTCAGATAAAAACATACCTTTTGAATTTTTAATAAAATATTGTACTATTATATCTTATTTAATCATCTGTTAAAATTTGATAAAAAAAAAAAAGCAAGGAAAACTAATTCTTTTCTGAGTCCTGTGGCGCTTTCCTAATTATATATTACATTCAATAATTATTATTTATAGGTCATTCGAGTAAAGTAAAAAATAATAATTTCCTCCGTGACAAGAAACGAAGAACGTTTCTCTAGACACGAAAAGATAAATGATTAATTTCGAAAATTCTTTAATATATTTCTAATATGAATATGTATATGAAATACGTTTAAATTTGTCTGGTAATGGTGTTCGTTATAGTCCAGTTACGCCGTTTAAATCCGTAAACATTATTCGTCAAGAATTTAGTATTTACTACAATATATTATATATATTGTATACAACACTATTGCATTTAGGACTGCACGATTATTAATTCAAACTATCAATATTATTATCGACTATACGTTTTACCCGTAATTAAATCGATTTAAATGTTATTAAATGTATTAGTTCATTAATTTACCGTTATCAACAAATAATACGGAGACGCCGTTACATCTGAATATATTGATATGGTGTGGAAGTAAGGATGAGCAAAGTTAATGAAAAAATTAGTTAAATAAATTAAAGTTTATAAGAACAGTTTATTATAGTTACAAGTAAAAAGTAAACGAACTAATGACTTAACTAGTCAATGTAAAAAATTAGAACCAGATTACAGTTAAATTAACTCAGTTCCAAAGTTAATAACTTGATTTATTTTTTTTTATTTTATAAATTCTATAAATACATTTTCAATTTTATTTTTATGTGTATTTGAACGATACATTATTAAATTTAGTGTTGTATAATTATTTTTTTTGCATATTTTATTTAACTAAATGCAAATTCTGTATAAAGCACAGAGATATAGAATAACTATTAATAGATATGTGTATTGGTTTTTAAAATAATATTGCCGATTTACGTTTATCACAACTAACTATATTACTATTATTTATTATATAAATACTTAACGTCCAACGAAATATTAGTTTGAAGTTAAATAATCTTATCGTGTTACTCATAAATAATACGTTTACTACATATACCCATTCATAAATATACTAGTATAATATTATATTACGCTATATTAATATAATATAATATATAAAATATGACGCGTACAGTGTACATTAATATTAAAAAAATGTATCAACTCAACTTAACTTTGATTAAAAAACATGGAATCATAACATCTATACATTGACAATATTATGAATTAGCTATATAATCTGATAAGTTTACAGTTTAAAACATTTACTATATTTATAAAATTTATAAAATATAAATATTAACATGCGGCCCACACGTACAGAGGCAAACTGTCATCAATAAATAATTAAAATGTATGTGGGTAACAGATATCGTAAATAATTATGATGCCTACATCGGTATTCTATCATCTAACAATCAATATGAACTTATCTCCATTTTCTGTTATGTTATGTGGTCATACCATAAATTTATAACGCATAATATACCCCGCCGTGCATTCATTTAGTATAATATCCTCTATATCCTCTCATCGGGCAAAAAGGTCTTGGATTTGGGCTCCTTAATTATTTGATCGTAAATTGAATTTTCACTCGCACATCGAATGTCCGCGCTGCGAAGCATTAAAAATTCTTGGGTTTGTTAGACGAGTTTGTAGTGAATTTAAGTAAATTGCGCCTGTTAAATTATTGTATTGTGCTTTTGTTAGGTCAGTGTAGTTACAGTATGGTGCCGTCTTATGGGATCCGTACACGGCGTATGATATAAATGCAATTTATAAAGCGTTTAGCGAACATTTTCAAGATAATATATAAGATAAGAGATAATTATCTTGAAAATTGATCACTATCTCACGATTATTTTCCAGTTACAGTAGCCATACACATGGTGTAGGTGTAGTTTTCTTAAGAGGACGTCATACGCACGTGTTTTAAATAAGGGATCTCTATAGATAGGCAATGTTTAAGAAATTTTAATAAAAATAAATATCCAAATAACTTGGAAATACCGAAATATATTTTTGAATTAATTTAAAAATAGCCTTGTGTCAATATAATTTTTTTTTTTTTTTTTTAATCACGAAAACATCAAAAACATGTTTACGCATTTTTCGGTTTTATCAGCTTGAGAATATCGTAGAAAGATAAAATATAAATAAATTATAGAAAACTATAATGTCTACCTATTTTTGATATGTGTGTTTTTACGCGTTATATGAGTTGTCAAAAAATCATTATTTTCGATTTTTTAAATATGTGACTTTAATCTTGAAAAAATAATATATCAAAATAAGTCTACGCAAGGCACTGGATAATGTTATTACCTATCTATAATTTTTTTTTTATTTTGTATTTCTAATACGTTTGTAATAGTTGATAAAAATGAAAAATGCTAATGCAAATTTCTCATTAAAAATGTGTGGGTACGATGTCCTTTTAATAGCCCAATTTATGATTTTATTGACTCTAATGAGCTTTTTTCCTTGCTTAATTTTAAAACTACAAAATTTAATGTCCGTCATAAATACCCAATTTCTATGTACCACCAATTATGCAGGTAATCAACCTATGCTTAGAATGATGGAAATTGCTAATAAGGAATAATCTCTTCTTTTATATAGAATATATATAATAGATTTAAATCTTATCCGTGTGTTGTTGTAATTGTTGTTAATTATAAATTTTATTTTATCTCTACGTATTTTTATTTCAATGCCATATAATATTATAAAGAGCCACATCCTAAAAGAAGTCCGTAAAAACATAGTTTTGTACTTTAAGTATGATATCGACTCTTGAATACCTGCAGATAAATATTTTTTTATATCAAAAAAAAGCTGACAACATTAACTAAATTTTGACAGAGCGATTTTTGTTTGATGTTAATATTATATTTTTTATAACTAAATTAAAATTTTATAATTCTTACTTTTTTAAGGATCGACCATTACAGATGTAAAATATTTTTTAAACACAGATAAAAAAGTTCTCTTCTTTTATTTGGTACTAAATATTATGTAAAAATCTCCGAAAAATATAAAACTTGAGGTACGAAGGTTATATAACAATGTAAAATAGTACTAACACGGAAATATTTTTAAATAACTATAAAAATACATTGAAATTTTTTTTAAATTGTTAGATTTTCATAATTTTTAAAATTTCATAAATATCAAATTTAAAAAATAAATATATATAATACATAAAATAAATAAAGTTTGATATATTGCGTATACAAAACTTCTTAAAAATGGCAGTGTGGCGTTCTATCATGCATTACAATTATATATGATTTTGTTATTTATGTGTTTACCATATTTTAGGCTACAGCGCAAACTATTATAAAATAAAATAACTCTATGCTATGAGAACAAATATTTTTGAAAAAATTATTTAATCATAAAAATGTTGTTGAATATTCAATGTAAATTATGAAATCGTTGACCCATATTTTCTCCAAAATTTAAATATATTTCATATCGAAATAATAAATGTTGTCGAAAAATATAAATATTTAAAAAGAATTGAGACAAAAATTTAAAAATTGATATAAATAACACAAAAATTTATGAAAATTTTCGAAAATATTTATACGTTTACTTTAAATTTATATACATTTTTGGTGATTTTAAGACTTTATATTATTTATGGAATGAGGGAGAAATTACTATAGTCGATTTATCTGAAACTGTGTTTTTACTGTATTTTGGTTTTTTCTTATGTGATTAAAAGGTATTGGGAAAATCAAAAAATGACACTTTTAAAAAGTACCACTAATTATTAATTAATTTAAAAACTAAAAAAAAGTACTAATTTCATTTTTTTTTTACTGGAAAATTGCGAAGAATATTATGATTAGAACACTCAATATTATAAAATTTTTGGGTACGGACACATAAAAAAAACAGATACCTTTCGCTTAGAATCGAAAATAAGTTGTATTCAAGATTGTTCAAAAATATTTATTCATACTGTATTTAAGATAAATATTTATTAATGAAATGGAAAAGATTGAATATTTACAAATTATTTTATTTAAAAATTAAAACACTTAATTATGGTCTTCCTTTATGTATAGTAAACATTTAATAATTATTTTAGTATAAAATAAATTTTGTATAAATTATGTTAGGATAATCGTAACTGTGTTCATTAAGCCAATCTTTATTATACGTTTTGTTAGAAAATTGAATTCCATTTATCTATTATAAAGTGAAATTTTTCTTTCACTTGAGTTAATATACTTTTTTATATTTATCCCGAGTGAATATATATTGGCTATTTTTTTTATGATGATGTGTTTCTTTATTGCTTTTCTGATATGCAAGTTTCTGTTACTGACATACATAAATGATCGAAGCGAGTATCGAGTACTCCAGTTTTTCTTTTATCTTATCAAACGTAATACAGTATTATTATACTTATATTTGAGTAAGTGTAAATAATATTTCGTAGGTGCATTTTATGCCACATGATTTTTTTTTAAATTATGAATTTTTGAATGGATGTATTTTGTATGTCTATCAAATTACATTTAAATATATAATTTTTTATTAGACTGATCAATATATTTCAAATAGTATAGTGAGATGTTAATAACTATTATGAATTATAATCAAATTTAAATACCTAATCTAAATTGTAGATACGAAGATATCTTCTTCTTCTCCTTCGCCTTCTCTCCCAACTATTTGGGGTCGGCCACCCTGGTTCTACACTTCCACTTATCTCTATCTTCTGCATCTTCTTCACATACTCCCACCTTCCTCATATCACTCGCCATTACATCCCTTCATCTCTTTTTTGGTCTTCCTCTCCCCCTTTTACCAACAACATGCATTTCCCTTACTAATCTTACTGCCTCTGCCTCTTCCTTCCTTAATACATGCCCGAGCCATCTTAATCTATTCTCTCTCATTTTGTCTACTATCGAAACTACCCCTATACTACCTCTGATATACTCATTTCTTATTTTATCCTCTCTAGTAACTCCACTCATCCACCTTAACATTCTCATCTCAGCTACACTCATTCTCTATTCTATCTTTCTACCTACTGCCCAACATTCCGTTCCATACATCATTGCAGGGCTCACCACTGCCTTATAAAATTTACCTTTTAACCTAATAGGGATTCTTTTATCACACAGAATACCTGACGCTTCCCTCCACTTTGTCCATCTACACTTAATCCTGTGTTTCATATCTTCTTCGAAACCCTCATCTTTCTGTATAACGGACCCTAAATACTTGAACCTCTCCACTTCTCCCACCACATCCCCACTTAACTTTATTTCTAGCCTTTCCCTATTCCCTCTGTGTTCTCTTTCACCAAAATCATACTCTATATATTCTGTTTTACTCCTACTAATCCTTAGTCCTTTACTTTCCAGAGCTTCCCTCCACTCTTCAAGTCTACCGTTTACTTCCTCAGGACATTCTTCTATAAACTTATAAGTATAATATTGAACAGCGGCTGTTAGAGCCGTTGAATTTATTGAAATAGTCATATAACGGTGTATTGGATTTGGCAATTTAGCGTTGTATAATACAACATTTTTCGGCTATTCGAGCTAAATTATACACTTTTATACAAGGTATCGGTCGACGAACGGAACGACAATATTACGTATAGGTATACGCGTTCACGAGCGAACGTACCACGACAACCGCGGTGGTGTCATACTAACTTCGGGTAGGTATACTTAATCAAGTTTAATATAATTTAACACTAATAATTCACAAAACGATAACGTGTGTGTGTGTGTTACCGACCGGTGATAACGGCGACCGTGAAAATCAAAAATAATAATATTCAAGGTTAGCTAGATTAATTTCTAGATTAAAGAATAAAATTATGACTTATAATATTCAGGCCTCAACACTATTATTTGTACAGTTTAACCAATAAAATAACTCTTATACTCTCCACATACTTATAGTATTTTAATACCACAAGCTGCATATCTCCAAAAAAACTATTCGTTTCTTCTGGGTTCCTAACAACATATTTTAGAATTTCAGAAACCTGATGAAACAGTCAGTCATGTAACTACTTCCCTTAAAACATTTTTTATTCATTCCACATCAAAATCTATTTATTGGATTCCCATCCGATCCGTTACAAAATCTTTATCTTTCTCATTATATTCTTAACTTCATCACACCTTTACGAAATGGAAATCCACTGGGAATATATTATAATATATTTTAATTATGAACTAGATATACTTTTTTATCAGAATTCTGTTTACGAAAATTGCATCTTCTTATTTTTATACAAGAAAATTTTTTATGTATAATATATATATTATTCTAAAATTAACATATTCATCAATTCACTCATAAATTTAAAATCTCCTTACAGTAGTAATCTCTTCGAGCAGGTAAAATTCGCTATTTACATATTTGTTGGAAATTATCAGTGTGGCTGTCGGTTCGGTCTGAAACTGTTTAAAGTTTATAGGTTTAGGCCTGTTTTAATAAACAAACATTTTAGAATCAACTGTTGACCACCGCTTTGTGTCAAGAAACCTTCCTAAGTGCCTTATTTAATCCCTCCAAAATATACGGCCTAATATATTAAGGTCCTAATGTTTCTCATTATTTTCTCGTTAACGGTTCAGTCAAATTGTCAAGCTATCCATTTACCATCAGACGTTTAATTTTAGTCTCTCAAAATCGTATGATTAGCTGTTTATACTGTGGTCAATTTCTATAAAACTACCGGTTAAAAATACGATATGTTGAGGTCATATAAATGAACCCAAAAGTATTTTTAGATAAAAAAAAAAATATATATATATTATGTACTTTAGACTAAAATAAATCCTATATCCTTTATAGCCTTCCCGAGTCATAATTTTAATCTAAAAGTATTCTTAAAAAAATCCTGAAATGTCTAAAATAAAAAATATTATTTTTTCACTAAAAAAAAACCACTAGGAAACATAATTTGATTAATCGAAATCATTCACTATAAATACAAAAAAAAAACATCATATAAATTATGTTCATTTTAATGTGTATTTTATAAATTATAAAATACTACTGGGTAATTTCATAAAATAACATTTCTATGTAGTATTTGAGCTGTTTATATTTGTATTTTATGTTTTAAACATTTTTAATTCTTTAATTTTTAATAAATTTGTTACAAATTTCTTCTCTTAGTATACAAAGTCTAAAGTTTACAACTTATTGTTACTATTTATATTTATGAATAATAAATAACATTGAAAACAATTTTAATATTTAGATATTGAAAAATGTAAACGAAAAAAAATCTCGATAAAATTATTGATTTTTTTAATAAAATCAGACCAGAATCAGATACTGAGTAATTAAAAGGTGTTATGTTGATGCACATAATAATTAAATATTATTTTGAAATATAACATTGATAATTTCTGTTTAATATAAACTTAAAATATAATAATATTGACGAGATACATTGATAAAATATTTAAATTTAGTATAAACTTTATTATAATATCAAAACATCCTATCTTTTTAAATATTACATCATTATGAAATTACCCAAAAATAGCAGAGCTCTCATAAAATGCATGTTAACATTACCAATAAATAAAAAAATAAAAAAAATGTACAAATATTTTTAATGTGTCAAAAATGATTTATTAGTAAAACCTAACGGTATTATTAGTATTATAAGGTATTTAGTAGGTATAAATAATATAAGGATTGTTATAACAATTATTTTACATCTATAAGTATATATTATATAGTAAAATAATCTTTTTCAAAATAATGTTTTAACAATATTTCATATTAAGTTGAAACTTTCTATATTTTATCCATACAATTATTTCTGAAGTTTATTTGTGTCCATTTAATATATTTTATAAAAGAGAAACATATGACATTTTTTTGAAAAAATAAATAAATTTAGATTCTATAAAAGCTATGAAAGGCTTGATTTCTAAAGCAAAAATGATTGAAATGTACATTTGTAAATATCAATTTATTACTGTCAGATATTATAATTTTTAAAGTATTTTAATCTTTTTTGTTAAGTTAACTTATTTTTACTGTGTTTAAAAATAAATTAATGTCCGAATATAATCTAAAACAAATGGATTTTAAAATTGTATTTCATCATTTTGTCTGACACGACTTTAACATCCTGTAAAATATTAAATAAAGTGCTTGATGTAATTACGTTTAAATAATATAATGGAGTTTTAGTCCATTATGCGAGCGATTATTTGTAATTAAAAAAGATTAACAAAATATGATTTTAACATTATGATTAAAATAAACGTTTGCCAATGCAGTTAACTCTCTGTAAATCAATAACCAGGACAAAATGTTAATAATAAACAAAAAATAAATCCATTTTAAAAACCTTTTGAGTAATGAATAAAATGTTATCAAATTTTACTTGTTTTATAAATATATTAAGTACACTATTCATGGAATAAAACCAATATTTCAAATAAAACATTATTAATAACGATGTCTACAAGAAAATATCGTTAATGTACACGATTTCTAGGTACCTAAGTACTGTTAGGCGATATTTGTTTTTTTCATTTTTGGAAATAAAATAATACAGATTTTAACTACTAGTACATTAAAAGTTTAGGTTTGAACAGTTCTGTAAATAGTTTGGTATGGATTAAAAAAAAATATAACTACAATTGCAGATAAAGTGTTAAAAAAGCGTAAAATATAAATAACCTAACAATAAGAAAGTTAAGCAGTTAATGTACTTTTTAATATTTCGCTAAACAATATTATAAAATAAAATAAATTATATTGAGAGTTAATATGTTCAATAACCTAAAGAATATTAAAATCGACTATAACATTAGGACATTTGCCATGTTTTTATAACTAATTGTCATGTCAAATTATATTTGACATTAGAAAATATGGACGTTTAGTGTAATTTCAAATTATGCGTCTTTTAAAAATATATAATTGCTAGAAATTCTGCATCCATCGTACAAAGGATAAAAAAAATCATAATTTTAAAAGTATATGGTATCTGTACGATTCCTTCTAACTGCAGAAAACCTATTTTACCGTATTTCGAGATTTTTTTTTTAATGATTCTTAATTTTTCTGAGTGTGTATTTATGAAGGTATTAAGTTTCGGAGGGCTTGAGCAACCGAAAGCCGTTTTTAACAAAAATTTTCAATTTATTAAACTCATTCTGTTTCTCTCTCTCATAAATGGAAATATTAAAAGTGAGTGTTACAATTATATTACTGCACAATCTTAGTTTCCGAGAAACTTTTATTTTTTTGGTAAGGTCACTGCAAGGTTGAAAATAAAATATAAAGTAAAAAAAAAATTCAATGTCGTAATTGAAGATGAAATCATTTTAAGCCGATGGCAATACGACAGTTTTATTCTTATAGAATCTCCGTGATAACATCAAGCTAACACATCGAGTTCATAAATCGCAGGTTTGCGACGAAATATCTGAGAATTGCACGAAAATAAATAAAGCTAAGAGACAAAAACGATAAAAGTGATGGCAAAGTTGATCTAACTAAGAATATTGTTTTCACTCGAGGCCGATTTTAAATTACTTATTTTGTGAACAATGTATTTATTGTCGATGTTTCTGTGCTCCACAAAGTATTCAGTAAATTGTAATTTTTATTAAGTATCGTAAAATAGAGTGATTTGGATCACGGAAGTGAATAAAGCCAGTGGTTTGAATTTTTCTATGTTTTTTAATTATTCATGCGAACAAAAATGTATAAAAAAAATTAATTGCTTCTACCAAAATTGCCAATTCGTAAATGTTTAGTATACAACATAATATGCTACAATCATAGATAACGTATTTTTTTATTTTTAGGGTTATATAACATTAAAACTAATAAATAAATAAATTGATGTTTCATATTTTGCCAAACTTCATTAGAAAATAACAATTTAAAGTAAGAAAGGTTTTGTAATATAGGTACTCTTTTAAGATACATTAACTTAACATATATAAAAGTAAAAATAAACTTTATTTCAAAAGAATAAATAATTTGTTTATTTCGATTTAGATATTTAGTAATAATAATGAAAAAAAAACATTATATGAAATAGGTAAGTATTCAGAATGGAAACAAAACATTTTTAAGCATATAAATGCTTTCATTTTATCTGTTACCTATATTTTATGTTTTACTATTCAATTATTATAAATGTTTGTAGCTTACATTGAAATTAGCTAAACATAATAAATAACTATAGTATTATAGGTACCATACCTAAATATGATAAAATTTTAAATTTTGAAATGATGGGCTATTTAATTATTAATAATTTGACTAAATATATAATTATATCTGTTTTATCTTAAATATTTAAGTACTCTTTTGTTCATAAACCAATATAAATAGATAATCTATTCATGCTTGTATAAAGAATAAAATTATTAACTTATAAAATGTAAAAATTCATCATATTTATTAAAATGAATCTTTGTTAAAATTAAATTAAAAACATAAAAAAAATACTTTATTAATATTGAATACTTAATTCAATTAAAAATATATAAATATATAAATATTTAAATTACAAATATGGAATTTTAATTAATATTATATAATTATACGTATGTATAAAAAAATTAAATATTGACCTTATAATCTCTTTAACATTGTTTTAAATTAAATGTATACCTAACCTTAAATAAACAAGTGACCTTATTCAATTCAAAATTAATACTAAAAAATAACACTTTTATGAAAGAAAATTAAAAAAAAAAAAAAAGATTGAAATTAAAAAAAATATATATAAAGTTAAAAAAAACTTTGGCTTTCAATTTAAATCGAAATGAGTAATAGATATCTAGAGAAAAATCTTAAACGTATCGTAAAAAACTTTAAATTTGACCATATTCTCCCGGTTTAACGGTAAACGTTTTTAATTAAAGCAATTTTCGAATATCTACGTATACACCCGAATATTAAATGTTTAAATTCAATAATTACAAATTAAAACTAAATTCAGTGTTAAACGTCTCGCAAAAAAATTGACAAACTCGAGTTGACTATATTATATGAAGAGTAATACGTTAAATTGATGATGAAATTATTATATTTTTCAGCACTTGGACTTGAATCCTGAGATATTAATAATAATAACAAAAAAAAAAAAAAAAAAAAAAAAGTTTATCCAAATAAAGTGAAAGATATTAATAAACGAAAAATAATTTCAAGTATAAAAAGTTTAGTATTTTTTTTTTCTTGTGGTGGGGGAGGGGACAATTAAAAAGTTTCAATACCAATTCTGCATCATCTGGCTGCAATATTTTCGAGAAAATTCATCAACATTTTTCAACCTAAAACAATCGTAGCAATACAAAGAACCGTGAGCACAATAAAAACTACATTTCCTCGTATTCGACTACCTACTAAATATATATTATACTTCCATAGTATTATACTATTATGTATTGTATGGCACAATATGACTGGATCCTGGCTGAATAATAGACATTAAACAATTTCTCGACGTTTCCGATCAAAGGCCTGATCAATACGATGTAATATATATATATATATAATGTTATATTATATTACATTGCATTTTCGAGTCTGCCAACTTAATGAAATGAATATTGCATTTGATCGCAATACGGATATTTCCGATATTGGGAGAATATCATCAGTGTTCTCTGCGTATACGTATATATTGTCCCAAGGCTCGTAAGTTAAATCATTTGAATATAAACTCCACTAAAGTCCTATTATATATATATATAGCGTATAAATGTACTGTGCTATGTAGAAATCTAATTCGGGACGTTCCTCGATTATAAATTCCAGACTTTTTGTTGCATTCTTCAATGTTCAATATTCAGATTTTTGTTTTTAAAAAGTACTGTGATTTTTTTTTATAAAAATATAGTCACAAATGAAAACGTTCTCAAAGTGAATAGTAGGTATTTCTATAAAGTTTAAAGACGGTCAGTAGGTATATACGTATATAATGTGCACAATGTCAACATAATATCAATAGTGTTTCTTTTTTTTTATCTTTTATTTTAGTATAAATATTTGCTTGAATTTAAATTAAAAAATAAAAATATTAAATTCGTTAAAAATACAAATAAAAAGGTAGATACCGAGAAAAAATACTTTTATTAATATTGTTTTTAATGCTCAAGTTTATAACGCGTGCCGTGGTACGTTGTTAAGCGTATGAATTTACTAATCGTGCATGATACTGTAGATACCCAGTACATTAATGAAAAAAAAATAATGCAATTTTCTACGATATGATGTACTTTTGTGTAATTTATAAGGAAGATTTCACGAAAAAAAGTTTTCAAGATGACAAGATTTTATTCTCATTCAGTGTGTAATATACTCGTATAATGAAAAATCCCCAAAATAATTGTATTTGTATATCATACGTAGTGGTCACTAATATAACACAATAATTTATATATGACTTTTATCAATATAAATTAAAAATAAATTGAAAATTTTACTTATAATTTATAATTTTTACGTACATTTTAGTAAATATACTTATTTATACCTCTTATACGTACAATGTACAGTGTTCACTCTACAATTCGCATGGAAGAAAACCGTTTCACTCTCTGTTTCTTATCACTCCAGCGTTTTTCGCACCGTCGTCTTATCACCCCGAAATCCCAAAATCGGAGTTTTGCGACTTTTTCCGAAGTTTTTCAATGCCATGGAGGTCGGATTCGGATTTCCCGGACGTTTTCACTACCGACTGAACATTTCTTTGTCTACGAATCGTTTCTATACGACTAAGACGTTCGTTACAGTACCATCCATTATCATAATTGTTTAAATTCAAAAAAATTTCTACCTTTTTATCATGTCGATTAGATAGCTTAGAGTGGTATAGGGCGTCGATTGTCAATCCAACATTCGATGCGGGTCAACCGGTTCCATTTTTTTTCACTATGCCAATCTGATTTTTTTTGCCTTTTTTTCTCGAGCTCGGCATCCGCGAAGATAACGTTTAAATAACATTTATCCGATAAAGCGATATATGAACGAAATCTTAATACATTTTCTTATCGTTGCAACTTTTATTATTAAGGCGGCTCTCTGCTTCATCAATTTTTCATCAAAACGACCTAAGCGACTGACAAATTTTAAGGTACTTATATTCGTTCGATTTAAAAAATGTAAAGATGTTCGAATTGGTGAACAAGTTTACTT